>VYXD01012053.1:132089-152292 GCA_013397195.1 Hylia prasina | reverse complement strand
GAGGAAGTGTCGGGGCTTGTCACTGGGCAGCAGCGGGTTGTGCCCTGCAAGGACACACAGCACCACTGGGCACAGCCCTGGAGACCAGTGTTTCACCGGGGCATGTCACAATCCCAGAATGGCTTGGAAGGCACCCTAAAGATCATCTCATTCCAACCCCCTGCCATGGGCAGG
The DNA here is from genome assembly GCA_013397195.1 of Hylia prasina. Taxonomy (NCBI): domain Eukaryota; kingdom Metazoa; phylum Chordata; class Aves; order Passeriformes; family Sylviidae; genus Hylia; species Hylia prasina. The sequence continues at coordinate 152,118 of VYXD01012053.1, read as the reverse complement.
GACATCTTCCACTAGAGAGGTTGTTTCTGGTCTAGTGGACACATCCCCATGGTTCCAGGCCCCCTCTCCATACCTTTTTTGCCCCCTTCCTGGGGGCCATAGTAGGAGAAGAGCCGCTCCAGCAAGGTGTCCTCGTTGCCGCCCGGCTGCAGCGCCTCCTCCTCCAGAAGCCACAGCAGCCCCCGCGCCTCGTCCGTGCGGGCCAGAGACCGGACCTGCAGGGTCGCCACGCTGGCAGCCAGCCCAGCACACCACGGTCCCCCAAGGCAGGGACACGGGGTGACACAGGGCACCCGGGCCACCCAGGGAACACAGAACCTCACATGGTATGAGAGGGCTCCTGATTAGTGGAGACCCAGAAGGGAAAGGGTCCATATGGGACACTCTGGCAGCGCATCACACTGAGGTGGGAAATGCAGTGCTGGGCTGAAAACCCAGCACAGGGATGGTGCCAGCAACACCCTCAGTCTCTGCAGCCTCCTCCAGCAGGGACTGGAGGACCCCAGGGACTGGAGAACTTTGGGAACCCCTGGACACTGGGGACCTGAGCACTTTGGGGACCAGAGCACTTCGAGGACTGGAGTAGCCCAGAAATCACACACAGTCTCCAGGCCCCCTGCCCACAGCACAGGCAGCTCACAGGACAAGAGAGGAAAACCATGCTGGGGGATGCACCAGGCATGTGGGCTGCACACACACTTGCACCCATGCTTTCATGGCCAAGCATTCAGGACAGCCCCTTTGCTTCCCCTCTAGCACCAAAGTCCCAAAAAGCTGCCCATCTGCTGCAGTGATGTGGCCGGAAGAGTGGTGGGTGCTTACCAGGGCCTGGTGTGAGGACTGGTCCACAGCAGCTATGGAGCCAGAGGAGCTGGGCTCAGCATCAGCCAGGGCAAGCTCTATGTTCTCCTGGTGAGGGGGAACAGAGGCAGGTGAGCGCTCACACCGCAGAGTAGCAGTGATTGGGAGTGTGAGCCCATCAGGTGTTGGTCTTGATGGGGTTTAGAGTGATGTGGAGTGCTAAGGGAGGACCAGGACACATGGAAGGGTCCCCAAAGGCTGAGATGGAGAAGCAGTGACAACCATCATCACCACCCACAGCCACTCCACCACCTCCCAGCCCAGCCCTTCTGTGCTGTGCTCCACAGCCAGCACAGGAGCCTTGGGAAAAGCCCTTGGCACTGAACATCATGTCAGAGCTGCTTTGCTTGGAATGTCTCAGAGTGACCACTGGGTAAGAAATCAGGGGGGACACGTAGGAGGTGTCCATGTGGGTATGGGAGGGCAGCCCTGGCAGTCCCTGGTACCTCCTTGTACCGCTCCAGCTCGCGGGCAAAGGTGCGCTGGTGGAAGAGCTGCTGCAGGCGCTCCTGGGCGTAGTTGTGGCAGAGCTCCTCGAAGGTGGCCCCTCGGCTTTGCCCTGCCAGCTCGGGGTTCTGTGCCCCAGGCGTGTCCACCACTGTCACGGAGCACACCGAGTGCTGGCTCGACTTCAGCGCCCTGGGGGGAGCACAGAGGGACGCAGTAGGGTCAATGGGTGCTGCCAGGCATCCCCCCGCTCTCCTGCTGGCCCCCCCAGCACGTACCTGTTGAGGAGGGAGATGAGGAGTGTGAAGAGCTCCGAGTACAAGCCAGCTGCCATGCCCTCCAGGCACTCCAACGCTGTCAGCTTGGGACCTGGCCAAAGCAAGCCTGAGCGTCTCCAGCCTGGCATCTCCCGGGGCCATCTGCTGTCCCCCCCATACCTCACCCTACCTGTGCCACTGTCCCCCAGGGGAGACTCATCGGGGCCCTGCCGGAAGGAGGTGGAGCGCTGCAGGGTGCCCTTGGGCTGGTGCTTGAAGATGGCAGAGGAGAGCTCCTCCAGGCTGCAGCCCAGCAGGTACGCGGCCTTCTGAGCCCACTCGTGCCGTGCAAACTGCTTCCTCCCAGCTGAAGGGTGGAGAAGGGCCTTCAGGGCCAGGCAGGGCACCCCCAAAAATGGGCCTGAGATGATCTTAAGGACCCACAGAATAGGCTGAGGATGATGGGCACAGTGGGAGCACACGTTTTGGGGTTTGAGGGGACACAAGATGCTTGGGGTCTAAGAGGAGATGGGGTGAATGGCTTTGTGCTGCTGCAGGCCTGAGCCTGCAGCCACACTGGCGTGGGGCACAGACCCCTTGCCACCACTACCCAAGGTCCTCTGAGGCTCTGAGCCACCCCACATGGGGACATGTCCCTGCTTGGTGACACAGCCACAAGGCAGACAGACACGGACGCTGGGGGCGGTGTGAGCTGGTTAACGGTGACACACAGGGACACGGAAGCGGGATGAGGGTGGCACGGGGAGGGGGGAGCCAGAGACACGCGCTGAGAACGGGACTTTACCTTCGTCGGCGTCTGCATTGCAAAGGGCAGCATGCACCATGCGAACAGAGACACGGGTTAGAAACAACGGCACGCCGCGGCACGGGGACGCCCTCCTGCCACCACGCCACCACACATGCCATGCCTGCCCCCTCCCCAGGCACTGCTGCAGTGACAAACCGTGACCGGCGTGGGGGTCCCTTCCCTCTGAGCCCCCCGCACCGTGGGCACCGTTGGGGAGCAGCTCAGTTCTGCCCCAGGGCACGGGGAGCCACTGCCCCGGGGCCAAAGAAATTGTGGAGCTGGTGCAACTCAGCCCTAGCTATGAACACTCCCAGTGTCCATGAGGTGCAGGGGAGGTTTCAGCAGCAGCAGCACAGACCTGGGAGTGGGATGCCCTCCCCGAGCAGGATGCAGCAATGATACCCCCAAGCAGGATCTGGGGTTTTTCCCCATATCAGGCTCCCATGGAGAGGCTCCGGAGTTGCCTGAGCATCCCACTGTGGTGGCTGCAGCGGGGCCCTGCTGCCCTCTAGTGCCCTGAGAGCACCCCATGAGCCAGCACTGCGCCCCAAGGACACCCCCCAGGCCAGCCCTGCACCCCAAGGTGCATTCAGACTCCTCTGATCTCTCCCTCTTCATCCCCAGATATTTTTTTCCCCCAGGGCTGCAAATTCCCCGGGTGCAGCCACCAGCCAAATTTGCCCTAAACCAGGACACAGCTCCAGGTGCCCACTTTGGGGGTGACATGCCCAGCTCTCCTGCCAGCGTGCAGCACCACAGGGGCTCCCAGTGCAACAGGCAGAAAGAGAAAGTCACAGAGGGAGAAGAGCGACCCCAAAGCCAAAAGTGCCAGGAATGGAGAGGAAAGCTGGTGCTGTGGGAGACTCACACCCATGGTGAGTGCTGTGTGCCAGGGCAGCCCAGCCCCCCATCACCAATGGTGCTGACAGGACTGGGTTGGGACTCCTCACGAGCAGCAGGCAAATTTGGGGCTGCCAGGACCCAGCCAGGGTCAGGGTTGGTCCCAGCACACCAGCAGCATCCCAAGCCCCCATTTCAGCCCCCAAATCAGCATCGCGTGATGTCCCCCAGAGCAGAGCCCTCCCCACTCCCATTACCAGCTCCATCTGCCAGAGGGTCTGTGAGGAGGATGGAGGAAAAGATGTTACACTGGGAATGAGGGACACCCCCCGCAACTGCCTCAGCCCCACCCAGGCCCCCACTCCCCCAGGTTGGCAGGGGCCAGCCCAGGGTCTGGGCATGTTCAATTCCCACCGGTTAATGAGACCACCCCGACCATGGGGACAAAGCTGGGTGCCCCAGAGCATTTGGGGTGGCATGGCACTGTCCCTCAGCTGACACAGCCTCCCACCCTCTCCCCCAGGGCTGGGCTGCACTGCAGGCTGTTTGCAAGTTGCCTCTGAAACCCCTCACATCCATCAGTCTCAAATCTCCCCTCGTTAATGTCTCCCAGCTTGTTACCTTTGGTTGCCCCTGCGGCTCCCAGATGGTAAATGGCCCCCAGGATGAGCCAGAAAGCTTTCTGCTCATCTCCTGAGATGCCCATCACCTTCATGGCTGCCTGGAGCTTGCTGAACTGCTGGGTTGCCTTCTGCTTCTCATCCGGCTGTGGAAAACAACAGGAGGAATTGGTCTGGGAGCCCAGCTCTGCCTTCCCCTGCACTCAAATGAGCCAGAGACCCCCATGTTCCCCTACAGCCCCCCATTGCAACAACCTTGGAGGGGGGTACGATGCCAAAGACATTGTTCTCTGCCAGGTGGTTGAAGTGAAGCTCAGTCCTGCAGGGATAAACACCACGATTGGCCCCACGGGGAAGGTCCCAGAGACCCCCCCATGATGGAGGCCATGCCCTCCCCCCCAGCTCACCGCAGGGTGCTGTCAGAGCAGGCCAGCAGGTAGTAGAAGACATTGAAGGTGGCCTCCTTGGCCGGGCGTCGGGCCACACGCAGCTTCTCCAGCAGCAGTGTCTGGCAGAGGTTGGACAGTTGGGAATTGTCCCCAAGTGCCCCGATCCCACTGACACCTCCCCAGCCCACCCCAGCCTCATCCCTGCTGCCTGCCCAGGGTCCCCAAGGAGTTGTGAGGGTCTCTCTCCCACTGCAGGGCATCATGTGAATGCAAACATCACCCAAGCAGCCCATGAGCATCTCTCCTTGGTGAATGCTACTACAAGAGTATGGAGTGCATCTCCTGGATTTTAAGGGTTCTGCTGTTATCACAACAGGGTGATGTGTACAGAAGACACATCCTTTGATTTTGGGACTAACTCAGCAAGGACAGGGAGCCCATCTGATCTGGGTGTGAACAAGGATGAGAATAGGATGCCAAGCTGCTGAGTGCTGCAAGCATGGCTGGGGATCTGTGGCAGAGCTTGCAGTGCAGGAAACACTGGGCGAATCACGGGATCATGGGATGGTTTGGATTGGAAGGGACCTGAAAGATCAACGAGTTCCAAACCCCTGCCATGGGCAAGGACACTTTCCCCTATCTCAGGCTGCTGCAAGCCCTGTCCAACCTGGCCTTGAACACCACCACAGGGGATGGGGCAGTTACAGCTTCTCTGGACAACACTCCTGTGAGGATGGACTTCCTCCCACATCACGGGGAGCCACGCTGGCAAGGATGGACCAGCTCCCATGCTGGGGGTCCACCCCAGTCCCCTCACCTGTACGGAGGCAGATGCCACCTGCCCAGCCTGGTCGAAGTCCAGAGAGATGATCTGGGAGAAGCGGGTGGCGTTGCCATTCATGCCGGTGCTGCTATTGCCAAAAGCCTCCAGGATGGTGTAGAGAGCCTGCCACTTCTCCACTGCGGGAAGAGAAGCGGAGCAGTGCAGGGGCTGTGCGGTGGGCAGGGGGCCAGAGCTGGCCAGGTGGGTGCTGCTGCTTCCTTAGAGTGCAGCACCATGACAGCCGGTGACAGCCCATTTGCCGCGTGCGTGGGGCTGTGACCGCAAAGCGAGGGGCGCGTGCAGGCAGGACAAAGGGACTCCACACCCACAAAGGGACTCACCGGAGAAGACCTTGCCGGTGCTGCCGGCGATGGTGGCGAGGTACTGCACCAGGTGCTGGCAGTTGGTGGTCTTGCCGCTGCCGCTGGCGCCCAGCAGGACGATGGCCTGGTCCTGGCGGCTCATCAGCATGCTGCGGTACGCGGCCTGCGCCACCGCGTAGATGTGCGGGGACGCGTCCTCCCTGCGGCACCCCTTGAACATGTGCATGACCTGATGGGCACAGGGAGGGGAAGCGGCCAAGGGTCAGCACTCTGCCACCAGCACTGCCCCCTCTGCGCCGTCCCCCAGCTGTTTGTCCCCTCTGATGTCCCCCCACAGCAGCGTCACCTTCTCAGAGTACATGGAGGGGGAGCTCAGTGGGTTGATGATGACCATGGTGGGCCCGGCGTAGGTGTGCAGGAGGTTGCCGCCGTAGCGCTGGCGCAGCGTGTGCAGTGTGCTGGACTCGTTGAGGTAGAGGAGGCTGGCGAGGTCCTCCACACGGTCGCAGGACGGGGGGTTTGCCTGGCAGTGAGGTGGAGGTGGGGGGGGCCAGGCGGGGAACGGGGGGTCTGCCCCACCGGCCCCCGCCCCGCAGCCCTACCTTCTCCACATCGTCCTCCTCCACCTCCAGGATGGCTCCATCGTGGTCCAGTTTCACCTTCACTTTGCCCTCGGGCAGGGGACTGCCCGCCTCTGGCCGCAGCTGGCTGCCTGCGAGGGGCACAGGGCGCTCAGAGGGGCTGTGCTGGCAGCCCCCAGGGACACCGCAGCAGGGTCGGGGGGCTCACTGCACCACAGGAAGGACAGGGCGCTGTGTCCCAGCAGTGCCCCTGGCTCACCCAAAGAGAAGCCATCCCTGTGCACCAGCCACACCTTCTCGGTCTCGTACCAAGCCTCCTCAGCTGCTATCTGCTCCTCCGTCTTGGCCTGTGGGACAGCAGATGTGGAGAGGTTGTGCTCACCTGCCCTGTCTTACCCCCTCCCCTCATCCCTGGGGCTGGAGGGAGCAGGGTTGACTGGCCATAGGGTCACGTGCTGGACAGCCAGGCCACCTGCACAAGCCACAAACCCTCCAAGCAACATGTCCCCAGTTTGCCTGGTGGGGACCCCAGTGGGTGCAGACACCACCAGGGCCCTGCCACAGCTCGGGGCAGACATGAAGACACAGTGACCCACAGGTACATTCATCGTGGCCACCTCGGGTGAGCCTGGAGGGGCCATGCTCCCAAAGCACAGCCCTGAGAGCTGGCACCCATGCCAGCCACGTGTCAGGATGTAGGGACACCAGACATGCTAAGGGGACACGGGACATGCTGCAGGGACATGCTGTAGGGACACAGGACACAATGAGGCATATAATGGAGGCACACAGGACATGGCACAGGACTCTGACATGGAAAATGCCAGGCTGGTGGCCAGCACAGCAGGGATGTTCCTGGCACAAGGAGAGCAGGACGAGCCCCAAAGCCAAACCTGAGCTGCAGCAGGGACGGGGCCAAGGGGAGCTGCCGGCGCATCGTCCGCTGGACCCTGGCGAGGCCGAGAGACGGCGGTGAAGGCGAGAAGGGCTCAGCCCTGCCCCATACACAGCATGGAAAGAGGCGAGGGGGAGCGAGCGGGGGCAAAGCTGTGCCAAACCCTGCGGGTGCTCCTCGTGCCACGGCCACCACTGTGGACAGTGGGGTGGCGAGTCCAGTGCAGTGCTGGACAGACACAGAGCTGGGAAGGACACTGGCCACAAGGCCACAAAGCCCTGGGGCTGGGGGTCACTGCACTGACCCCGCTCTGAGCTCTGCCAGCACCACGTGCTGGTTTTGGCACAAGCCATGCATCCTGCCTATGCCAGCACTCTGCCCCTTCACACCCTGCTCCATACCCCTGCCCACCCCAGCTGTGCCACCTCCACTGAGGGCACCCTCCTGGGACGCCTGGCTTCCTGGCATGACCTCACTGGGGAGGGGAGAAGCACCCAGCCCCGGCTGCCCTGGCACCCGCCGGCCCCGTGGCAGCCCAGGGAGCAGGGTGGGATGGGGAAAGCCTTACGCTCCAGCACGAGGCGCGGGCGCAGACGCCAGCCCAGCGGCAGACAGAGGATGGCAGGGGGTCGCTGGTGGAGGCAGAGGGCTCCTGAGGACGGGGGTACAGTACCTGGCTGGCTGCTGAGGTGGAGGCGGTGGGGTCCAGCTAACGGCAGCAAGGAAGGAGGAGAGAAAGAAGAGAGGGGGTGAGAGGCAGAGAGCAGAAGCAGCACCCTGACAAGCCACAGGGCCCCAGCATGGCCATGATCACATAGCATCACCAGGACATCATCCATGCCAGCCACCACAGAGTGCCTGGGCCCCTACAGGGATGCTGGCAGTTCCCCATCCCCAGCACGGTGGTCTGGGCAATGATCCCCAAACCCACCAACAGCCCTGGCCATCCATTCCCTGCTGCCACTGTCACCCAGAGATGGACCACGGGGTTGGCAGACAAACACAGGGGTACGGTCACCATGTGCAGAGCACACGGCACGTCCTGGGCAGCCACATGCTGCCCATGCTTCCCCGTCCCTGGGAAGGTGACAAGCAAGCACCAACACCTCTGGAATTACAGAAGTGGTGAAGATCCTCTCCAGCCGGAGCTGCGCCTCCTCAGATGGGCTCAGCAGGGACGTGGGGCCAGGGGAAGCAGGGCCAGGGGCAGCCTGGAGGCAGAGCACCATTAGCTGTAGGCCAGCTGCCCCACAGCCCTCACAGCCCTGGCACATGGGCACCAGCAGGGCCATTGCAAAGTCTTTCCCAGCTTTGCAGCCCATCAGGGTGAAGGCACAGTTGGGTACCAGTGTGTACCCACAGTGTCCAGGGACCTGGGTCACCACTCCTACACACCTGCTGGGGGGAAGCCGCGGCATTTTTCACAGGGGTCGGCCGCTTCTCACTGGTCTGCAGCTTCTTCTCCACATGAAATGGAGGGGAGACAAGGGGCAGCATGATGGAGTGGCCACAGCACACACGACTGCCCCAAAAAAGTGACTCCCACCCACAGCACACCTGTCAAGACCACCGCAAACCATGCAGGTGAGCTCACACCATGCTGCCGGGTCAGAGCATCCCTTGCCGTGCACACACCGGTACCTTGTGCCTCTCCAAGGCCGTGGGTTTCAGAGCAGACGCCTTTGCCAGCTCCGCTTTCCCTCCCGAAGGCTGCACCGGCGGCTCCAGTTTGGCTTCAGCACCCGGGGATGGGGACGGCTGTGCGTCCCCACCAGCCGGCTCACGGGACTTCTCCTGCCTGTCCCCCGGCCGGAGCCGCGGCCGGTGCTCCTTGGTTTTGCCCTTTGCCATGAGGGTTTTGAGCCCCTCTGAGATCTCATCCTTGGGTTCCGGCTTGGCAGGGGCTGAAGGCACCACGGCGGGGGGAGGTGGCGGGGCCGGGGGAGCTGGGACACCCGTACGGCCTGTTTCCTCCTTCCTTGGGGGTGGCACTGGCTCAGGAGATTTGGCATCTCGGCCTGGCTCCTTGGCACTGCCAGCGTCCTCCCCTGGCAGAACTTTGCGGACCACCTTGCGCACCACCCGGACCACCTTGCGGCGGGAGAGCCCCTGGCCATCATCTCCCTGTGCCTCAGCAGCCGGGGCCTCCAGCCCATTCACAGCTGCCCCGTTCAGCACCGGCTCTGGGCTCTTCCCTCTCACAGGAGGTGGCTCGGGGCTCTTTGCAGGTTCAGGGCTCTTCACAGGCTCAGGTTTTGGGGGCTCAGCTTTCGGGGGCTCAGCTTTCGGGAGTGCAGATGCTGCGTCCTTCGGGCTCTCTGACTGCAGCCACAACGACACTGGTGTGAGTGGAGGTCCAGCCTCCACTGCTGGCTGGGACATGGTGGTGCCCAGGGCTCTGCCCTGCCATGGAGCACAGCTCCTGGCCAGACCCCAGCACAGGGAACACCCTTCCCCACCAACCTACAGCCCCACAGTGGATCCTAGGGCGGAGAGCAGTGGTGACCTCCCTGCCCTACAAACAGTCACCATTCAACCCTCAGGCTGCCAGCATGGGCGCAAAACTCAGTGCTCAGGGCATCACTAAGCCCATGACCCTGCATGGTGTCCCCAGGTCCTGTCACAGGGGCTGCTCCCACCAAGGACGAGTCCCATCCCCAAAAGGTCCACCCTGCCCGTGCCCTGTGACACTTACAGCCCCGTCCTCCTTCACGGGTCTTTTCACAGCTAAAGATTTGTCCTCGTCCTTGACCTGAGGGTCAGACAAACAAGAGGAGCATGTTTCAGCCCACGGTGGGGCCTTGCTGCCGGAAAACCCCCTGGGACCATCACTCCATGCCAGCCCCAATTTGCAGCCCACTGCAGGGACAAGGACGTGTGTCCTTCCAGGCTTCCCATCAGCCAAAAAAACAGGGGTGGGGCACAGAGATACTTATGGCAAACCCCAAAGGTGGGAGAGGTACGTGCTCTGCCTGCCTGGCCTGGCCCCCCTCATCACGTGCAGCCAGTGAGGGAGGTGGTTCTGAGTCCCACCACCCCTCCTGCAGGGTTCTGTCATTCTACACGTCACCCCTCACCCCGGTGTCACAGCACGTTTAAAGTGTCACCAGCTAATCTCTGCAGCAGCCGCACGTGGGACATGCCAGATCCCTGCTGACCCAGGGAAACCAGGGGCCTCTGGGGGGGTGGGCAGCCAAACCCTGCCCTGAGCTGCATCTCAGAGTGCCAGCACTCGGCTGTGACACTGCAGTGGCAGCGTGTGGTGCGTCCTGTGGGGCACACACACCCCAACTCGCCGTCACACAGCAGCTCCTGGGGGGCAGGTGGCACTGGGGTGGCTCACACTGTGTTAGAGGCTGCACCAGACACTCTCAAAGCCGTTAGTGAAGGTGTTAGTGACCACATGCATGGCTGTGTTGGTGACCCCAGCCCTGGCCAAGCTCCCGACTGCCCAGCACAGCTCCTGTCACTGCAGCACAGTGAGGCCACGAGTGCTGCTCCAAACATGGTGCCAGCACTGGGCAAACTGGGGGAGCTGGTCAGCAGTGTGACCCAAACGTGGGGCGCAGGCAGACATGCAAGAGAGACTTCCCTTCTGCTCCCAGAACGCAAACCGGGATGAGAACGCCATGGTGATGTCTCATGGAGCCGCAGCCCTGGCTGGGGAGAGAGGGAGAGGTGAGACGGACTGAGGACAGCACACAGAATGCCAAACCACAGCAGAGGGTACAGGCACCTGCCCTTCCCTGCCTCAGATCCTCGGGAATGGGGGTCTGAGCCCACCTGGACCTGCTCAGCATACAAACTGTGCCCACAGGAGGGGCTCTGGGGACAGACAGGTGATCAGTCTGAGACCCAATAAAACTCACAGTGTAAAAAAAACCCCTTTAGTCAGGCTGCAGGACTGTGGCCCGGCTCCCCCGAGCGGGCCAGGCTGCTGCAGTAAGCAAATGCCAGGGTGAGGGAAGGGATATTTTCTGCCCCAGCTCCTTGCTTCCCCTGACAGCCTGGGTTTATTCTGAGCCTGACCCCATGCCAGCAGCTCTGGTGGGACCTGCTGCCCTGGATGGCACCCACTTTCCAACCCCAGGCTGTGCCTGGGGCCACTGGGGAGAAGCCCCCTCTCAGGGCCAGGCGTGGCACAGGGGAGCACCTGGCCACTAAAGCAACCCAGCAGTCTGGGAGTACATCCCTGAGGGGTCCCCTGTCCCCCCAAACTGTCACTGTGGTGTGAAATGCCAGTGTCTGGAGAACAGGCTGAGCATGGGGGTCTGGAGAGGAACCCACCTGTGGGTTGGAACCCCCAAACCCTCTGCCCACAGCTCTCCCACCTCCGAGCAGCCTGGCACTGCCACAAAGGTCTCCAGAGAGCACCGGCCATGAGGTCCCCACTACAACCAACCCCAAAGCGCCCCAGGGGTGGGTTCAGCCTCACAATCCCCGATCCCAGCACCAGGACTGCCTCCCACGTACCCCCCTCGTGCTCCCCCAAGCCGTGCTGGCCGCGCTGGGGGTCCCCACCTTACCAGAGGGAGCCGGGAGAAGGGTTTCCGCCGGGGCGAGCACGGCACCGCACGGGAGAGGCACTAGCGGGGCGGCAGCCGGCAGCGGGGACAGCTGGGCTGATAGGGCCACCCTAAAAATAGCCCAGGAATGCGAGGGCCCCGCCGGCACAGCAGCAGCCGGAGGGAGAGCTGGGGGGGGACACGCGGGCAGTGGGGCCTCGCCACCAGCACCGTCACCGCCGCCACTGCCAGAGGAAGTGATGTGGGAACTGCCCGGCCTCCATCCACCGCCCGCCCGGAGCCAGTGGGAGAGACACCCCCAAGCCAAGTGCAGCTTGAGGGCAGCCAGGGAGGGCTCTGTGCCTCAAGGGATGGGGTTGCACACCCCGGGGCGACTGGTGTCGTGTCAGGCGGTGCGACCATGACACTTCCTGCTCCTCCCCTGGCTTTGCCATGAACACGAGATTCCCCCCAAAATGTTCTTGGGGACAAATAGCACCCCAGCAGACCACGGTAAAGACATTTTCATGGCAAAGCTGCCTCTGGAAGTCCCAGGTCTCACTGGAAAAAGTGGAAGAGGGGCAGTGGCCTCCCGGTGTGGGGGCTGCTGGGAGGAGTTGATGGCAGGGAGCCAGGCACGCTGGTGGCATAAAGGAGCAGCGGTGACACAGGCATGGCACACTGGGACCCCAGCTGGCAGCTGAGCAGGTCCCTGCCCAACCAAAGGGAGACAGATGTGCCTTGAGCAAAAAAACATTCCCAGAGGAAGCAGGGGTTCCCAGCCTGGCACACCCCACTGCACAAGGGACAAGCCACATCAAACACCCTTGGCAGGGCTGGCATAACACAGTAGAGAGTGTCTGCAGTGACATGGGTGTCCCCAGGCAGCACAGACATGCAGCGACCTCCACTGGGATGCCCATCCCAGCTGTTTGGTGACAGCAGCATTTCTGCCTGGCCAGCATATTTCTCTCATTCTTAAGCCAGGAAATTCAGCAGACACACACTGGCCCATGGCTGAGCCACTGGATACAAGCCCCCTCCCAGGACCCCCCCCACACTAGCACACCACAGCAGCACCAACCCCTCAGTGAGAGCAGAAAAAGAGCCAAACCAAGAACTTCCCCAGGAAAAATGACAAAAGTGCCTCCAACATGATGAGAATCCCACACTCCCACCATGGTGGGACACAGGGAACCCAGCTGTGCCATGGCACGATGGCCTTGCACCCTGGGGACAGCGAGCTGCAGGGACCTGGGTGCCCAAGGAAAGTGGCACACAAGGGTGGCCAGCACAGCCACGGGATGCCTGTGGCCCTGCTGAAGCACTGGAGTGGTCAGAGGCGTTTCTGGAATATTTCTGCTGGGCCGGCGCACGCCTGAGGAATTTCGCCGGTAAATAAATAAATACGAGTGTGGAGCAGAGCCAGCGCAGCTGCCCCATGCTGGGAGCAAGGCTGGGACACAGAGGGGGTTTCACCCCAGCCCCAGTGCCCAGCCACGCTGTGCCACCACCTGGCCCCCATCACCCCACAGCACTGACAACCCCCCAGGACGCAGCGGGTGCTGCCACTGCCCAGCCAGGTCCTTGGGGACAAGGGTGACACAGCACAGACCCAGTGAGGGGGTTAAACCCCCCATGGTGCACAGAGAGCCCGGCACCATCCCGCTCCAGCCAGGGAGGGGCTTCCAGAGCAACAGCCCAAAATATGTCTATAATTTCCTGTTTCAAAAAGGATCATTTTTATTTAAATTAGGACCAGAAACATTCCAGGGAGCTTAGTGGGGCCTGGGGGAGAGCAGGGCCTCCCTGTGTGCCAGCACCTTTTGTGAGGGACCCCCGACTGCATCCAGCACCCCAGTCTGGGCTCCATAACACTGGCAAAGGCACAGCTTTGTCACTCTGATGCTCCACACAGGAGGAGGAGGCATCCTGTGCCAGGAGGTCTGCGGTGGCAGCCCCACGACATGGTCACTGCCATCCCTCTGGCCAGCTCCCACCGGCCGACACCGTCAAACCACACCATGTTCTGGCACAAGGCTGCACATTGCAGCCTCTCCCATGCAGCCCCAAAGGCACCGGCGTCTCCTCTGCCCCTTCCCAGCCCAGCCCGGTGCTCCTGGAAGGGACAAGCACCTCGCTGGCTCCGTGTGTGCTGACACCCAACACACACCTGCCTCCATGCCAAGGCGCTGCGACACGGTGACAGCCGTGCCCGTGTCCACACAGGGTTATCCCACCAGGGGTTATCCAGGCAGCACTGCCCAGCGATGCCTGCAGGGCTCCGGGGAGGAGCTGCGGGAACGCCACAGCTCTGGCTCGGCGCAGACTCCACCCCGCAGTGCCGGCAAATGCTCAAGGAGCACATGGAGACCCGTAGTCACCCTCACTCCATCCTGGCCACCATCCCGCAGGCACAGGGCCTTGCCATGCACAGTGTGCCTCTCCCCAGTGCAGGCAACCTGCTCTGCAGGCACAGGCACTCTCCTCCCCCTAAAGAAGGCTTAAAAATACACTAAACAAGTCCAGTTATATGCTAAACAACATCACGCTGCTGCACCCCCTGCCACCACGGAGGGGTCCAGCCCTGCAGGATGCTGGCATTTGGGGGGCTCTGCTGAGGTGCCTGGCTGGCCAGGACAGTGGTTAGCTTGCAGCAGGGTCAGCAGTGCTGGGCAGCAGGCACGAGGGATGTGGGTCACCCAGCCATTAAGTTTCTATTTATACAGCAGCAGCAGCAGCAGCCGCACACGCAGGGCTGCGCACGCCAGCAGCAGCTCCCAGGCCCTGGCACACTGTGTGCCTGCCCCAGTCCCCAGGGAGGATCCCAATGGGGGACGCCAGCGTGGGCAGTGGAGCAGGCAGCGTCCTTCTGCAAAGCAGCCTTTGGAATTTCCTGGCAGTGAGGAGCAAAGCTCCCTTCTCAGCTGGACTGTGCTCCGTCAGCAAAGAGATGGGGATAGACTTCCCGCAGGCAACACAGAGCTGGGCTCTCCTCTGGCAGGAGGAAAATCCAACCCAACAGCACCCTGAACACCCTGATGGGCAAAACCCACCAGTGACGATTTGCAAGACCTGATGCATCACTGCTGCATCCCAGCCACAGCCTCCCACCCCTCCCTGTGCATCACTCCTGGCTGGAGCAGCCCCGGCACCCGGCGTCTCCCACGGCCCGTGCCAACCCAAACACCCCCGTGAGGACGCTGGTGCTGGCAGAGCCCAGGCCTGGCAGTGCCTGTGGCGGGGACAGCGTTACTCACATCCCAGGCAGCGCGGCGTGTCCCCTGGCCGCCCCGCAGCCAGCAGCGGCTCAGCTCGCTCAGCTCCAGGATGGGCTGCACCTTCAGCTGCACTGTCTCCCCCGACTGCCGGATCATCTCCACGATCTCATCCCGGGATTTGCTCTCCACATTCCGCCCGTTGATCTCCACCAGCCGGTCACCCGGCACCAAGCCCAAGGCCAAGTCTTTGGTGCCGGCTCCGGGCTCGGCGAAGTGCACGACGCGCCGGTACACCTGCCCATCGGGGCCCCGGTCCAGCATGGTGGTGCGGCGCAGGGAGAAGCCGAAATCGCCGGTGTTGCGCCTCTGCAGCTCCAGCTGCCGCGGGGTGGGGGGCTGGGGGGGCACCAGGGCGGGCAGCCGCAGCTCGGCGGGGAACCTCTTGCCGACGAGCTCCGGCACCCTGGCACGCAGGGAGGCGGCGGGAGGGGCGCAGGGCTGTCCGGGGGGCACCCCCTGCTTGTCGAGCGGGGCCTCCAGCATGCGCACCTCCACCTGCGGGGAAGGCGCCGCCGAGTGCTCAGAGGGAGTGGAGGTCTCTGAGGTGCTCTCATCCCGGCTTTTCTGGGAGAAGGAGAAGCGTTTGACAATCACCTGGGAGTTCTGCTTGGCCAAGGAGCCAAACTTGGCTGCCCGCTGCAGCACCGAGCCCTTGAAGTTGGTATCGTCCGCCTTGAGGTCGTCGCTGGAGCTGGCCGTGCTCAGGTGGCCTGAGTCCAAGATGACGCTGCCCCGGTTGCTGTCGGAGTCAATATCCGTGAGGTGCAGCTCGGAGCCACTGGCCACTTTAATGGGGATGGGGTTGGAGATCTCCAGGCGGGTCTTGGAGTCCCGCTTGGAAGCACGGTTGAGGTTGAAGAAGCCCCGGCGCATGCTCATCTCCTCCAGGCTCTTGAGTTCAGCTGCTGACATTCGCTCCTTTTTCTCCTTCTTCTTCTCCTTCCGGGCCCCATCCTTCTCTTTGTCCTTCTTCATCAGGTTGAACATGGTGGATGGGGGCTCGGGGCACTCTTGCCCCCACGGCAGGGCACTGGGCTGGGGCGCTGGTCAGGGCACAGCCGCCTGTGCAGAAGGACAGACAGGAAGGGTGCAATCAGAGAGCAGCACGGCCAACACCCACCCACCACCCCTCTGTTCACCCCACTGGTCACCCCAGCTGCCAACACCAGCCCCTGGGCCATGTTCCAGTATTTCCATCCTCCCTGGGGAATGCAGCACCACTGGGCTGAGACTGTCCCAGTCAATGTCCTCACCTTGGCTGGGCACCAAGCCCCAGGGATGCAACAGGGATTGCCCTGTATCCCCAGGGCTGCCCCAAAAGAAGCCCAGAAGCCTGGCAGCGCCTGGCACCGGGGCTGACCGCAGGCAAGACCCTCAGCAGCTCAGGAGCTGTTTTGGAGCAGCACAGGCGGGCACGGAAGAAAATATCCCAGTGCATTTTGCAGCAGTTACTGCCAGCAGGGACACTCCCCAGGGTAAAACCCCCAATTCCATCCAGCCACCAATGTGCTGCCTGCTGTTGAAAAGCCCCTTGTTGAGGAAACAGAGGCCTTTCTGCTGCTCATCCTGGCTCTGGCCACCACAAACCACAGGGGCTGCCGTGGGCAATGTCCCCACCAGGGAGGAGCCGGAAACACGGCCTGGAGCGAAGGTTGCTCTAATAAACAGGAACCTGTAAAATCACATCCCTCCCAACACTGATAAGTGTCTAATTTTAGCCAGGGTGACGTGGAGGCTCGTGATGCTGCCGGCGACCTCCAGGAACAGTCGCTCTTTCATTCGGGCATCCCGCGCAGAGCTGGGGGAGCACCCAGCTTCCAGTGGGAAAACCACGGCTGGGCAGAAAGAAAACCCAGCTCCCTCCTGGAAAACCCCATGTTGCACCCAATGTCTGGGGACACCCTGTGCCTGAGGGAACCCCCAGTGTCAGCCTGCATGGGGTGCTTTGGATTCCTCTGCCCCTGGGGTAACCGGTGTCCCCCCCCCTCCAGCCTCCATCGAGCGCTTGGGCTGCGGATAAACAATTCCAAAGTGGAGCAGGCGGCTGGCAGCGCCCGTGGGACAGGCTGACAGCTATATATAACAGGGCAGGAAACTGCACAGGAACTTAACCTCAGCACAAAGGACAACAGGAAAGCTCCCCAGGTTTGAAGCATCTGCTTTAGAGCTCTCCAAGGGTGTGGGGATGAGGTTTGGGCAGCTGTAGGGATGGGAAGCGCTGCCCATGGTGGGAGTGCAGGCTCTGCCTGAGGTGCATGGATGTGCTGTGCTGTGCCAAGCTGCACCTTGGCTCCAGCACAGCATCAGTACTGCATCACCATCACTGTCTGGACCATCTCCCTGCAAAGGCACATGGTCTCCACTGCCCTTGAATACACCCACTGGGACAAGGGAAACCCATTTTCCCCTCGGCAAAACTATACAGGGATGGCAGGGAACTCCCTGAACCACGATGCCCCTTGGGGCTGGGCCAGGAGAACACATCCCTGGGAGAGGCCTGGCCACAGGGCAGGTGAGGACAGAGCCCTGCAAGCCATGGCACAGTGCTGGCTCTGGGTGATACCTCTGAGGCAGTGAGGGGAAGCAGCCCAAGGGACAAGGTCAGGCTTGCATGGCCAGAGGGGCTGCCACAGTTGTGCTCACATCACCCAGCCCCAGGGCTCTGGCTGCTCTGCTCTCCCTGCAGCACCTGGGGCTTTACCCAGACCCACAGCAGGACCTGGGCAGGGCAGGGCCCCAAAACACATGAAAACAACCCACTTCCTTTCTCCGGTCCCAGAATTGCTGGCTGTGGGACGATCACCGACCCAAAACAGGGGACAGCATAGCTCCTTCTTATGACCCACAGCAGGTGCTGCCACAAAGGACACCACAGCCATGCCATCCTGGGGGCTGCTCCCCTGTGCCAGGACCTCAGCACAGACAATGTCAGGGAGGGAACCATCTGCACCAGTTCCTGTCCCCACTGTGTGACATGTGCCACTCCTACCACAGCTGCCTGGGCATCCCTGAAGCTGCACAAAAGGGCTGCACCCCTGGGAGCACCCAGTGCTCACCCTATGGCAGGGAAGGGGCTGCTGGGATCCTTCCTGGGGTCCCTTGGGAGCAGAGCCACTTGCCAGGCAGGTGCTGGTTAGAGCCACGGCGCCAGGAGACAGGCGGCCAGCGCGCTCTTTGTCCTCGGTGGTTTCTCTCCCGGCACACAGGCTGCCTCCCAGCCTTTGTACGCTCAACAAAAAGGGGGAACAGCGTTCCCAGCCGCATCGCTAATCAGGCAGCCCTGGCGGCCGCTGCCTCAGCCACGTGTGCCCCACTCAGGGCCACAATAGGCGGCAGTGGGGCAGGGAGACAGGACTTTTGTGGGCTGGGGAAAGGACCGCAGCATCCGCCCTGCACTGATGTCCCCAGCCCGTGTGGGATGCCATTGTGGTTTGCTCCCTTTTNCAGGCATGTTTGGGGCAGCGTCGTGCATGAGCCGTGACAGGGAAGGGAGAGGCGCCCGCCGGCGCCGGCTGCGCGCTGGGATCACATGCGAGGATGCTGCTGTGACACTGGGCTGGCAAAAGATGAGGACATCACCTTGGAAGGGCCAGGTGGCAGAAAGGGAGATGCATCTCAACACCCCCACAAGCCAAGAGTGGCTCTCTGAGCCACCTGAGCAGGAGCTGGATGTGCCCTCCCCCACGAGCCCCCAACACAGCCATGAGCCCCCGTGTCTCTGCCAAGGCGCCAGGGAGCTCCAGGCAGGGAGGAAGGCGTTCACTGAAACTCCCAGCCACTCCTTCCCTCCTCGAGACGCAATCTCGTCCGACACGCTCCCGCGCAGGGACCTGCACGGCAAGTTTCACGGTCGCCTGCCCTTCCTGCTCTGCTCCCTGAAGCCAGCACTAGGGCTGTGCTCCCACATCACTTTGGCACAGAGCTGGTGGCTGTCCCCTGCTTGGGCACACCATGCTGGGGTACCCCATGCCCTGGCTGTGCCCAGCCAGGAAGGGATGATGACGTGCCAAGGAACAGGAGCTGCTGGCAGCGATTCCGAGCAGCCAGGCCAGCTCCTACGCAGGGCAAATGGGGGCTGACCTGCGTGATGGTTCCTTGCTGAACGCAAGTTTTCCACAGAACAAGGAAATTTAGGGGATTTCCAAATCCCTCTGCAGTGCCTTCCTTTATGGACAATGCTGGAATGTGTCAAGAGGAAAACAATCCTGGATCTACCTGAGTCACAGCCAGGCTCTCCCCAGATCAGGATTTCAGGCCCTCCTGTTGCAGGAACCCCACGTCCAACAGCAAAGGGTACCCAGACTGGTTATGAGGGGTCACCCCAGACCGGGAGGGTGCATGGGGTGCAAGCACCTGCCTCGCCCCAAAGCTGGGGAATGACACAGCTCAAGAGGTCTTACAGGGCAGACCCAGAGGTAGTGGGGCAGGATCTTGGCTGGGCTGCCAGGTGGGACATGGTGCCAGGGGGGTCAGGTGGGTTGCAGCCCCCTCAGCACAGGGTGCACACCTCCCTCATCACCCTTTTCTGGCCCCAAATTCACAGCCTGACGCCCTTTATGGCCCAGCCCCTGGCAAAGGTTAAGGGCTGAGCCACAGCTCGTCAGTGGCCAAAGTCCAGGGCTAATGCAGGTGCTGTGGGAATTCTCAGCTCCCGACTGGGACGGGGCAGTGGGCAGGGGTCCCCCAGTGCCAGAGTGACAGGGCCAGCCTTGGGGTGTAGGAGTACACTGCCATGTGCCCACACTTTCCTGTAATTGCCCTAAGTTTAGTTCTGGCACTCGCTGACCAGACAATTTGCATCACACAGGCGGCTGGAAACCACACGATTTAGGGATGCACATCCCAGCCCTCACTCGATACTCCATATATTCCTCTCTGGGAAAATGAACAGCCCTGCGAGCCCACACCACCCCCGGCACAGCAGCTCACTGAGTGCCACCCACCCCTGTCACTCCAAAAAAGTGCCTCAGGTGCCAGTGGCACCGGCCCCAGCAGCGATGTGGTTAGCGGCGAGCCGGGCTAATGGCTTTGGATGCAATTCCCTGGTGGTGTGGGAAAGGCCCAGGCCAGCGGGTTTTCTTTCCCTGGAAACAGGAGAGCCCTGCAGCGGGCGCTGGGGCAGCCAACACAGAGCACCTGACACGGGGCATCCCGCAGGGGGCACACGGGGACACACAGGGACACCGCACACAGAAACACACCCCGCACAAGGTGACACACACACATGCAAACACGCACACGAGTGACACCGGGGGCTGCACAGGCGCTGCGAGACAAGAGCGGGCCATGCGCACACCCACAGCCCGCAACCGGGGGGCGGCACCGAGGGGCTCCGCACCCACCCACGCACCCACCGACGGCCGTTGTGCAACGCCGCGGCGACACAGGCACGGGCACGG
>VYXD01012053.1:100974-123160 GCA_013397195.1 Hylia prasina | reverse complement strand
TTTTTTTTTTTTTTTTTTTTTTTTTCTTAAACATTTAGTGTGAAGTATGACATCATTGGTAAAGATACATCATGCCATTACAGCTCATGGACATTACCTATCCTTACAGTCCGTGACATCACCCACACCAGCGCAAGGGGCTGCGCCAGACACAGCTACAGCAGGTTTTACACTAAACTCCTCTAGCCACCCTCTCACCACCGGGAAAACGCCTACGCTTTTCCAGCTGGGCACACAGAGTGCATTAACCTAATGAGAAATCACCGGGGAGGGGAGAAGGAAACAAAGACTACCTTTACTGATCCGTGTGGTCGCACACTACAACATCGACACCAAAGAGGGGCTGCCCCTCTCTGCTGGTCAGAGGTAATTCAGCTCCTGAGCAGGTAGAGCACAACCCCTCGCAGTGATTTGAATACAAACCAGGAACAAAATGAGAACTTATGGACGGGGAAGGGGGGGCAGGAGAGGAGACTGACCCCGCCCGGCTCTGCCTGCAGGGATTTCTCCAGCCCCAGCGCGGTTGTGTTTTGCACCGCCCTTAACACTGAAATATTCAGGGAAGGGGGAGAGAGGGGCATCAGTCCCCCCAGTAAACAAGTTGAGGACCTTCAGAGGCTGGGAAGCCGCTGAAGGTGTGTAAGTACACGTGTGATGGTAGATAGAAAAGCAGCCCTGTTCTGTATGAAAAAAAGCTGTCAAGTTAGTACAAATTTCTGTCATGGCGAAGGGAACAGGAGGAGAAAGCTGTCAGGGTCCTTCTCCTGTCACAAAATCCCGACTCTCCTGCACACAGGCTCTCTAAGCAACACGTTTCCAAAGGTGGTACCTGCAACCCAACGCACCTAACGCATGAAAAGAAAACCAAAATAAAGCTCTCACCCCCGGGGCTGGAGGGACCCCAGTCTCCACTCCAGCCCTGCAGCGGGATAGTGAGGAACCCTGTCCCTCCTGCCTCACAGTGGGAATACACAGCGGTAGGATTCCTCTCGGTTCCTTTTGTCATTAGAAGTCTGCCCACGCCACCGGCCTGCAGCGCAGTGGACTGGTCTTCATCCCCTCCCCAAAGCTGCTTTGCGTGGGGGCTCCCTGTCCCCATGGGGACACTGGTAGGTGCCACCACCACGCTCTCCCTGGAGACAAAAAGGGCACTGGTTCATCCGACAGTACAAAGTGTATCTGAAACACAAGCCAGCACACCCCGCTCCCTCCGATTCAATTACTAAAGTAGGCTCTTTAAAATAAAAAAATAATATATATATATTTATATAGCTATACAGAGAGATACAGAGAAAGCAAAGGAGAAAGGCTACTAAAAAAATCAAGAAGCGCCAGTTTTCTGCTACAGCTGTCAGCAAAGAACTGTCACCTTACATCATACCCTCCGAGATGGTGAAGAGAATGGAGGCAATGACAGCACAGGAATGCAAAAGAGGGCAGATAAGTCACTTCTGGTAATGAGACACAAATCAAACTTTCAAAACATGTGCATAGCTTTATTCATCTGCTTCAAACTAACCTTTTCACGGAGCTTCAGTGAAACCCGAGTGTGCAAAATGCATTTCTAAAAAATAATGCAAGCAAGCTTTCACATTTACTGTGGCAGAAGTACAGAAAGACTCGGACAGAATCATCAGACGCTGGGGTGGGAGATGGAGAACCCAGAATTGCACAGCTTGGAGTTCTGAGTCACTGACTGCAAACACAAGCATTTGGATTTCGTTAACTTCAAGCACGGCGTGTTGACTTCTCCTTTACAAAAAAAAAATCTCGTAAACCCCACAGAAACAAGAACCACAACCTGGCAGAGAATAAATCCTCTGGATAATGGGATCATGGTGCCACTGAGAGCCTGAACTCCAGCAAAGCCGGTTCCAGACCTCGGCTTGTTTTGGCTCTGCAGGCAAACCACGGCAATACCGATTTTTTGTCCACAGAAGAGCGAAGCAGCTTTTCTTTCTCTCCCTCCCACTCCCCTTCAAAGTCACAGGTGCCACTGCACAGGACATCATCCCCAAACTAAGACAGCCACTACACAGGCTGGAGTCCAGGTCTCATTTTGATCCAAAGGGTCACCGGGACACTAAGGAACCCTCGACTGTGGATGGGGAGTGGCTCTCCTGGCCACGTCCCCATCTCACACCCCACCACCTCTCTCCAGAAAGACTAAGCACACATGCAAGGCACATTGAGTCAGATGTACACACACACCTGGGTGTGTAAAAGAGCAAATGCTGGCCAAAAAAGAAATAAATTGATGCTGAGAAAACTAACTAAACAGGCAGAGAGCTCTGGCCTATGTATTTGTAGACTATTTTCCAGGCAGTTGTAATCCCCAAGTGTTTTTCCTACACGACTTTAGACCTTCCTTACTCTTCCCCCACTTTGCAGAGAGGTACTTTATATTCCTAAAGGATCTTCTATAAATAGTCAAGTAGAATCCCTTGTTCCCCTCCAGTAAACTCCTCCTCCAGGGTACACATTCCCCAGCATGGTCCAGGTGTGACCCATAAAGAGAAGAGGTTCTGGACCTGCCTGTGCCTCATGGCAGCACCTTGACGCAGTGAGACCTCCCTCCACTGCTCCCTACGCCTTTTACTGGCAGGTTTTGGCTGGGGGGATGGCTTCACCTCGCTTTTTTCTTGGACAACATCCGAGCCCACGCACTGAGTGCTCTCCAGGTGGGTCCCCAGCACTGGGATAAGGGCAGGATGCAGGCCATGCAATCCTTAATACTGCTGGTTAACTTCACATTGAGATAAAGCATTCACAAGATCTTTTTGTAGAGATGAGCAATTTCCGTCTAGAGATAAATTCAAATAGAAAACAAATATATTCAAACTGGAGACAAGACAAGAGCTGACTGAGGTTTTACTACTTTACAAGTTACTCAGGAACCTTTCCTGCACCACCAACCACGGAGGAAGGAGAAGCTGAAAACCTCAGGGATTTGCACTACCCTTCCAATAGCAGCTTGAGAAAAGGAGGGAGAGAAAAAGAAACAAAAATAATAAAAAAATAAAAAAGCACAGTGTTCTCTCAAGTTAAAGAGTTCTCCTTTGCTTGCGTTTGCATAGAAATTCCCATAGGTCAGCACCAAAATCAGGTCCAACCCTGTCCTACACCCCAGCTCCCCCAGATCCTACACTCCCCCAGCTAGTGGCTGTGTTACAGGAGGGTTCAACTATCCGCAGAGGAACTACATGGTCATGTTAAAAAAAACAAAACAACAAAAACGAAAAACAAAAGTGCATCACACATTCTTGATTTTCAGGGTTACTTTTAGCAGCAGCATCAGCATTAATCCAAGACAATGAACAGTTGTAGATTCGTTCTTAAATGCAGCAACACTTAATGAAATGTCTTCGGGGAAGGGCATAAGAGGGTCCTTCTCAAAAGGATAAAAAATGAAAATTAGACTATTCAATACGGACAAAAAGGAGATAAAACAAAAATTAAAGACACAATCTTATTTACATTAAAAAAAAAACATTCTTGTTAAAATATCTTTACAACACCTAAGCAAAAAAATATGTATTTTAAGAATAAAGCAGAAACTCCTAAAGTATCCATTTTTGGAACCCTTATTTAGCACCTGAGGAAAGACCGTATGGAAAGCAGACAGGCTAGGGAATTTTTTTTGTTGGTTTTTTGTTTGTTTGTTTTTTTAAGAAAACTGTAAGTTGTATTTTTGCTAAATGTTCAGAAGTTCGCAGTACACAAGTTTCATACCACAGAAAGAAATGAACAATTCTTTTTTTTTGTTTGTTTTCTTCTTTTTAAAGATCCTCTACTCATTAATAAGGCTGTAGAAAAGGGACACTGCTATCTTACAAAATGGCTTTAGAGCTCTGGACAGGTTATACGAAGCTTTCTGATTAACAGTCAAGATAAATCCAGCTCAGCTTCCCCTGGTGAGGGCACAGGCAGGACTCCTGCTCCAGTCCCAGCACAGGGAGTGGGCTCATGCCCAGGACATGAGGCCACCACAGGGCTCTTTTACCTCCCCAGACACCCACAGCTCCACTCTCCCGTTGCTTTAGAGGATCTCGGGCAGGACAGAGGAGCCAGCCTGACCCTGGGGTGTAACATGTACTGGGCAAACCTCTAAAGCTCTGTAACCCCTGGAAGGCAGCACATGGAGATCTCCTTCCCACCAGCGTGTACTTAGGTATTCCCACATGGAAAAACACTGGTGGTGGCCAAAGCCAGAATTACTCTGGCTTTCTTGGCTACTCCACCACACCAGCCCTTCTCCTGCCTTACACACCAGTGTGAAAAAGTGCAGCAGCCTTAAAGTGGGTGAATCCTTGTTCTCTCCCTTCCTGACCTCAACCAGATCCCTTGTAAACAGCCTCTGTAAGACAAACAACGGATGGACGGACAGAAAGGTCTTCTAGGGATGAGAGGGTAAAACTCCTGAAAGCTTGAGACACTCCATAGCAATTTACTGAATCAAGATCAAAAGCTGGACACACAGGAAAACTACCAGCAGTTCTGGCTGTGAACACCATCACTCCCAGATGTCCCTGAGGTCACCCACTGGCCACTTGGGAAAGGACACTATAGTGCTACCACAACGCTCTCTTGAAGGTCAAAGCACTCATTACACACACAACTGGGAGCACAACTTCCAGCTCTCCTTTTTCCTATTTTTTTTCCTAGCAGGAAGTAATTTTCCTTTCCATTGAGCTGGCTGGTTCATCCATCACCTGCTCCCAGCCGCTGGACTCACAACCTAGTGAGAATTGGGTTTCTTTCCACATTTCAAAGTTCACAGCAGCTATGAAAGGCAATAAGTGGGATTTACTAGCTCAGAAAGGTTTGAAGTGGGTTAGTGACAGAATCCATGCCCTGGAGCTACCCACTGGTAAAAGAGATTTCTACCAGGTTTCAGAGGATTGAGGTGGGTTTAAACCAAACCAAACTCCAAGCAGAGCTTGAAAGTCATTACTTTGCCAATCCACCAAATGGGTGGAGTGGGAGAGAGCAGAGACTGAATGCCCCAAACCACTGTTGTTAAATCACCTCTTGAAGCACAGAGAACATTCCATAGTCCACCAAAAAGCAGATCCCAAGCCGGATCTGGCTGGCACTATACGCTCCAGTCTCTATTACACAAGACCCTGTACAAGAGACACCCAAAAGAACCTGTTGGCAGAGAAGGAGAGGTGGGGAATGACCAGAGGAGAAAGGAGACAGCCCCTGCCTGTGCAGGAATCCTCACTCCAATAAACAGACCAGAGGAAAAGGACTCACAACAGGAACAGAAACCAGAGAGAAACCTTAACCTGAATTAGTATCCTCATAGCTAATAAAAAAATAGGTCATGATCTCACCCTTAGCGCCGCTTTCCCATACTACACGTACTTAAGGGGTTTTGTTTTAAAACTTTCTTTACTCAGTGTAATGAAAACAATGGCACAAATAAATACACGCTCTCCTCACAAGTCAGATGCTCGCACACGCACCGCCGGCTCCTCGCCCCCACAGACACCCTCGGGTGCACACCCAGGACAGGAGGCTGCTGCTCCCCTTCCCAGGCTGTATTTGGTTTATGCTACAGTACTAATACTCTGAGTCAAACAAAAAAACAAAACAAAACATGAGACTTATCAGTAACACCTTATCATTATTTCAATGTGCTAAATTAGTCACAGCTCAATTTCAGGGTTTTTTTTTCTTTTTTTTTTATAAGTTTACACAAAAATAATCAGAAAACAGATTAAATCTTAAGATATTTTTAATAAGTGCTCAGTTAAGAATTGTGTGAGGACTTGGGGAGGACTGCAGACAGCAACAGGGTGAGTTACACGACAGCATGAGGAAGTTCCTTCCATGGTCCTGCCTGGCTCTAGGCAATAGTCTATCCCAGAAATACTGGGGAGCAGGAGCTCAGAGACAGGAATTCCTAACTGCTTAGCACTGAGCACCTGCCATGGACTCACGGAAACAGACAGACAGACAGACAGACATCTGAACAGAGGATGGTCAGAAATACAGCAGAGAAGGTGCTGCCGAGGGTGTTTCTGGATGGGTCCCGCTGGCGAGGCAAAGCCACAGAGATGAGCATCAGGGGAAATCCAGCCCAACCCATCGCTGGAATCGTGTTTCTCTCAGCATTTCTTTTGCTATTTAGGTGACAGACTGGACTAGGCCAAGACGAGAGTCCTCAAATATTCAGCAAGACTCAGACCCTTCTAGAGGCGCAGGGTTAGTGCTGCTCAACTGCTGCACTGTCCCAAGCAGGGACCTGGGGCAGGGGTACAGGACAGCACAGACCCCAGGCAAGCAAAACAGGGTGTTTTTGTCTCTTTTTTTTTTTCCTCCATTTTTTTTCCTTTTTTAATGGAACCCAGCCCTTAAGGCGACAAGTGACTACACAAGGCAAATAAATACACAGCAGAGCCTTAAAGCCAGTAAAACAAACTGGAAACTTTGCTATTAGCCTTCAACTTTTTGAAAATAGTACTAATAAAAAAGGAAAAAGAACATTTCTTCCACCTTCATTTTCCCAGCCCCACCATCCAGTTTGTTCAACACTTTAAAGCTCAGGAACGCCCCAGTTCTTCAGCAGCAGAGCTGGAAACGATTCCGACTTTTGGCAAGCAGTTGGGAGACTCAACAGAATTAAAAATAGGAACGTCAGAGGACTAGATGTTGGGCACATCTGTAAACATGTTATACATTTCAAAGTTACACACACCTGTAGAGGTGGTACAGTTTATAGGTGAAACAGAAGTATTTGCGACTGGCCAACCACACATTTCTGAACCTGGACTGATACAATACATGATGACTATATAGTATCACACTCAGAATTATACTATATAGCTTTGGATACATCAAATGGAGTAGGCAATTCATAGTCAAATGTTTAAGCGTGGCAGAAAGCGAGCATCTTACACAAGGTACAGAATTCAGTTTCATTGTCCCACCATGAACTCAAGCGTCTCATTCAGGAACAATCTTATTAAAGTATAAAAACAATTAAAAAAAACACATGCTACATACTCCTAATTAAAAAAAAAAAATTAAGAAAGCAATAGAATCATAGAGTATTCTGAGTTGGAAGAGACCCATCAGGATCATCGAGTCCAACTGCTGGCCCTGTGCAGGACACCCCAAGAATCCCACCCTGTGCCTGAAAGCATTGTCCAAACTCTTCTTGAACAGAGACAAGTTTGATGCTGTGACAGCTTCCCTGGGGAGCCTGTTCCAGGGCTCAACCACCCTCTGGGTGAAGAATCTTTTCCTGCTATCCAACCTAACCCTCCCCTGACTCAGCTTCAGGCTATTCACTGTCACTGGTCATGAGAGTGAATAGATTGGTACCTGCCCCTCTGCTGCCCCTTGGGAGGATGTTGAGGACCACAATGAGGTCTCCCCTCAGTCTCCTCTTCTCCAGCTGAACAAACCAAGTGATCTCACAAGGTTTCCCCTCCAGACCCTTCCCCATCCTCACGGCCTCCTTGGGATGCTCTCTAATAGGGGTCTTTATATTGTGGTGCCCAGAACTGCCCCAACAACTCAAGGTGAGGCCGCACCAGCGCAGAGCAGGACAGGTGCCCCCCAGGATACTGCTGACAGCCCTGGCTACCAGGGCACTGCTGACTCAGATCCAACGGGCCATGGACCAGCTCCCTTTCCATGGTGCTGCTCTCCAGCCTCCCATTCTGAGTCTATCCAGGGCTGCCCATCCCAGGTGCAGAATCTGACACTCACCCTTGTTAAACTTCATACAGTTGGTGATTGCCCACCTCTAATCTGTTGAGGGCTCTCTGCCCTCGAGGGAGTCAACAGCTCCAACCAGTTTAGTGTGTCAGCAAAATTAGTATCTCTTTTGAGTCCTGAACTCAGGTTGTTAATGAGATGTTGGAGAGAAATGGGCAGGGGATGAAGCCCTGAGGAACCCTCTGCTGACCAGACAGTGGCCTGATGGCTTGGATGGACAGATCTAAGCACAAAGGGTATTCCAAAGTTTGGGGTTTACCTATTCCTCATAATGCCCCAGAGGGTCCAGTCTCATTTTAGGAGACATCAACTGCTGCTGATTTGGACATCCAGGAACCAGGATTAGGCCATAGACACCCATGATGGGCACTGGGTACATGGGGAGCTGGGGCTGGTCAACAAACCCATTTCTGCTTTATTCATTTCTCGCTCTTGCACTCGACCCTGTGAATTTTCCACCTTTAAAAAAAACCCAGAAAAACTACCCGACCTCGAGATGATGATTTGGACACGTTACACCAGTTGCAATGGGACAGAGGGGTTACACAGCTGGAGTCTGCACTCTGCTCAGCCTTCCCTACCACTGCTAGGAAGCCTTCCTTTCCCTGGGATTATTTTTTTATTATTTTTTTTTAATTATTATTTTCATTCCTAAGTCCTCCATTTTTTTGTAATAAAATATATTTTTATTAAGAGATAATTAGAAGCAGAGCCCGGAAATACACAGACTGCATTAAAATATAAAAGAGCATTTCCAAGGGGCAGGAAGCCCAGCCATTTGCGTTCCATGGACAAATTGAAAAGGATTCAAATTCCCATTTTTTTCTTTTTTTTTTTTAAACTTTTTTCATTTTTTTGTTATTTTGAATTTTTTTTAAAGAGAAAAAATAATTCAAGAAGGGTGAAAGTTAGCAGAACTCAATTCCTCTTCAGTTTTCCAATGAAAATGGGAAAAAAATCCAGCACATTTAGTGTTAGGAGACAGACAGAGCAAATATGAAGCACCTACAGTTGAAAGCAGAAGATACTTTTTTTTGTCTTTTTTTTTTTTTTTTTGCTCCCAGTAATACAATGGCATTAAACTGTGGGAACAGTGGGGTGGTTTTTTTTGGTTTTTTTGTGTTTTTTTTCCCCATATTAAATGCCTAAACAGATTGCTTATTTTTCCATGTTGTCTTTTTAAAATGAAATAACTCTTCAGTTGCAATAGTCCAACGTGTAACAGGAGCCAGGTCAACTGTGTGACTTCACCATGCATCCTAGAACTGCAGTATTACCATCTTTCCCTCAGCAGAATGATCCTTTTAAGACAATATCACCAGCATAGGATTGCTGCTTTACTCCTGGCAAAACATGCGGATTATAATTCTCTGGAAGAAAAAAAAGAAACTGCAAACTTCAAGGCGTTTCTCCAGCATTCAATGGAAAACNAAAAAAAAAAAAAAAAAAAAAAAAAAGAAACCAAACAGGGGAGGTGGAAGGGAAAGGGGAGATGAAGGATGGTGAATCATCCTGATTTCCCTGTGATTAGTGTGTCACTACAGTCACAGAACAAGAAACAGAAACCTTGTCAAGTGGAAATGCCTCTCCAGTGGGTTGCTGTTGCCCATGCAGACGACAGCAGGAACTTTGAAACCGGGCTTGTAATTGAGTCTGTATTCCTTAATCACTTGCATTCACTCTTTAAACAAAAACAAAACAAAACAAAAATGGAAAAAAAAAAATCTATTCAGTACCGGAGATTAAATAATCACGTGTGTAGTCTCGTTGAAATAAATTTTCAGATTCCTTAAGAAGTCTAATTACTTTCAGTTGCCATTTTTAAATAACTATATATATATTTGTATATATTATCCTGTGATTCTAGTTATGGTTCCTCTGCTGCACTGAAGATTTAGAAGGAGCATAAAAGCCTTTTTGTCCCCCACGAACAGCACAAATGCTGCAGAAAGGTTATAACAGGCAGTCTTGTCTTGCTACCTTCATTGATCCGGGCGATCCATGGCTTCATCATAAGTGATTATCCTTTTGGGATCTGGAAAGAAAGCAGCATGCTAAGTTTTGGACAAGCTACTTTCAGGCCCTGTGGCTGAAAATAAACACCAGGCACTAGGCTGTTAACAGCCTTTTCCCTTGGATGCCCCCCTCCTGCCAAGCCACCCCAAGGCCAGGCTGGGTCCCCCAGAGCAGAGCCTGCTCCCCACAGTAACACACAGCTCTCCACATACAGCTCTTCCCACACAAAACCTCTTCTCAGGTGGGGATACACCAGAATTTAAAACTTATTATTGGATGTGACACCCAACACCAGAAATAGAAAGCAATTTTGTATACACACAAGGAAGAGCCATTAAATCTCATTTGACACTGGGTTTATTGCTCTTTTAGAGACTCTGCTTCTCTCCAAGCAGCTCACCATTATAGCAAAGCTTATTGTCCTGACTTTCAGCAATCTGAAACAGAGATAAATCCAGACTACAAACCGCAGGCATTGAAGAACTGAACCCAGGCAGCTCCAGACACAGAGACAATCCACTCTCATTCATCCCCCCCCTCCCAACAGACACAGCAATTTCGTTCATTTATTCTTCCCAACATCCTTACCTTGCTTCTGCAAATTCCAAACCGCTTCCATTTCTGTGGAGGCAAAAGGAGACCACTGTTATTATGCAGATTGATGCTGCCATTAGAGACCACTCCGAACACACTTTAATTTTCCAAGCGTGGCAGTTGTGCTGGGGCTTTCAAACAGAGCCAACCCCCTCCCACCCAGCAGCACAGCTCGAGCCCACAGGACTACACAAATTTGACATGAATAATCCAGCAATAAAAGGCAAAGGGATGGCTGTAACATGGTCTTAAGGGTCAGAGAGCCAAGCTGAGCATCAGAAATGTCATCACCATTCACCAGTCCTACATATCACAATCTAACTTCAGGCTTTACTACTCTGACTCCAACGCTGCTTTGCACATTACAGCCTCAACAAGGAGCCTGAAGAGATGATTTTTACAAGCTGATGCTTAGTGAGTGTGAAATGAGAACTGCTGGACACAGCGAGCTGCACACGGTTCACAGCGTGCGTGTGCTGGGGCACCAGGCAAGGGCTGCTGTGTGAACATCTCTGCAGAGCTGCTGCCAACACACTGTCCAGGAGCAAGGTGTGATGCTCCACACACCTGGCTTCCAGTTCTTCCCCCAGTTTGCCTCCACAACATATTTGTAGGCTAAAGACAAACCCTTCCCATTTCTCCCTGGACATGCACATGCTTTTGTTTACCCAAGAAATAACAGCAAAGTTAAATGTTCTTTTCATTAACACTGAGAAACAGGAGGCTCTTCCCTCTAAAATATTCCCCAAAACAAAGACACATCTTTAGAGAACCATTCAAAATAACTACTTTGAGCTGCTATCAAGTTGGAATTTCATGAGCTAGGGTATTTTTTAAGACACTGACTGTACCCTGTGCCCAAGTTAAATACACAAAATTATAGAAAATTAGTATTAGTCGGAACACAACCTGTAAGAACCACTTTTGAGTCTCTTTTCTGCCAGAAAGGTTGACAGGACCTTGGTTGGGGCTAGGAAAAGGGAATGTCAAGGGATTATCAGGCTACATGGGATGTGCAGTAAAGCACAAAACAAGGCAGTAAGTGAACTAAGCAGCATGGGAAAGGAAGAAGAAAAAGCCCTACAAAACCCACGGCTTCAGCACGATGTGTGCCAAGTGTCACCTCCATCAATCGCCTCCCTTCTCCAACCCTTCATCTGTCCTTTGTCTGCTACAATCTCCAGCTCCCTGGGGCAGGAAATTGCATGCAAATAAATATTGCCAGTCCTCCCTGCACAATTAAGCCTTTTGTAAGGAAGGCCCGGACAAAATTTTATGAGGTCTGTTATTTTTGCGTCAGGATAGTAACAGCAACACTTTGCACTTCTATTGGGGAGCTCTAAGTGCTTTGAGAGCAGTAGCCAGCCTCTAACACCCCAGGGATAGAAGCAGGCTGGCAAGGGACTGCCTCCCTCATCTGCCAGATGCAGATTCCCCTGAAGTAAAATGAACCAGCTACTAAAATTACCTCCCGTGGAGCGAGTTTTCCATTCAGTGCAGTTTGATGCATCACTTCCTAACAGCTAAAGAACATCTCCCATTTTAACAGCTTTCCCCAAAGGCAGGGGACAGAAAACTACTCTCGAGTTGTTGGCTCCTGCACATTAGAGCAATGTTCGAGCATGAAATACAAGGCAGAGCTGGAGCACCACCCACCACTATAATCCCATGCACAGACCACGTTTTCTTGTGCACTTCGTTTGGCCTTAACTGCTCCAGACACAAAGATAAACAGATATAAAAACAGAGATACTGTTAAGAACACATCAAAAAAACTACTAAATTGACAAAACTCTGTTTTGAAAAAAAAATCTAACAAACCTACAACCTTTTCAATTTCCCTTCTCTTCCTTGAGAAAGGGAGGGTGGTGTAAAGTGTCCTGGAAATCCCAGACACTGGACACACTGGCTGGCAGATGCTCAGCCTGACCAAGCTACAGAACCAAAGACCATCAGCAAACAATGCAATAACAGCTCTCACTAAATATCACCTGCCATCAGCAGAGCAAGGTCCTCCACCTGGCAGCACAGGGACAGGGGAGGGGACAGCACAGGTTAAGCACACTGACCAAGAAACAACTTCACAAAGGGAAAGAAAATAAGTCTTAGGCTAACTACAACACAAAACTAGGGGGAAAAAAGGGATTTATTAAATCTTCAAATGGAATTGTATGATTTATTCTGCTTAAGTTGGTAATGCAGTTAAGTTTTCCTGCCAGTTCCAGGCTGTGATCACCTACGACTGACAGAAGGCGCTGTGACAAACACCATGGCCACTGTCACAGGGTGACTGACCTGGTGGACACTGCTGCCCAATGCCTGGCTCCAGCCAAGCAGAAGGAAAGACAGCCCCCAAGAACTGGGCAGGCAAGAGATCCCAAGCCTGCTTTCAGTCCTCCTTCTCTGGGCTCAGAGAGCTCTTTTCTTGAGTCTCTTTTCCCTGGATAAAGCTTCCAGAGCAAGTTTAAGCAAAGGACTCCTACAGCTGCTCACCCTGCCTGAGAAAAGGGGTATCCTCACCATCAGCCCAAGTCCAGTCTCTCAGATATTGCTCCAAAACTGCTGCTTTCCAAAGACCTGCCCAACAGGAGCCACCATTCCCAAAACTAGACATGTGGCTGGGGAAACAGGAAACTTTCCTCTCAAGTGGACTCCAACCCAGCTGGGGACAATGCCATCAGCAAACCCTTGCACAACCCAGCATCAAAGCCAGCCCTGCTCCAGGCCAGGGGCAGAACTAGGTCACCTCCTGTGCCCCTTCCAACCTCTCGTTTTCCAGAAATTTTTTACAATTAGCTGGCTTCTCCACAGCCCTCAGGCTCATGGTTTGCTGAGGAATTGCCTGGGGAAGACAGTCCCAAGCCACATCCACCTAAACCACTTTTTCTGAGGACTATCACTGAAACAAAGGGTCACTGGAGAAAAGCTTTGATGTCAGGACAGTCTAAGGCACACTCTGGTGAATTGTGCTGGGATTCCTCATAGGTCAATAAACTTTACAGCAGGACTGGTACATAACCTTGGAGGGGAAAGAAGTGTTTCTGTAATAACTTGCTAAGACAGGCACTTTTACACACATTTTCCGTGCTAGAGAGGGAGTCCCTGCTAACAGAAGTGTCTGCACAATACCATGCTACTATTTCATTGCCCTTATAAATCCCAAAATTGTCCCTAAAATACAACACTGAAGAGACAACAAGAAGGGACCATTCTTGTCTGGTTTTTTTCTGTTTGTATCTGCAGGACAATGATTAAGTATAGGAACTGCCCTGGAAACAAAGCAAAGATAAGTATTCCATGCTGTGGAGACTCGTGGCTGTAGAGCATACACTGTACTCATCCTGACAACTGGAAAGAGCAGGGACTGGAAGGAGAATTAAATCAGCTTTTGCCCCACAGCTCAGGCCCCATAAGGCCATAACCAACAGAGCGAGCTCTAACCCCTTCCCACCACGGGGGGATGGGAAACCAAAGCCTTTTTTTCCCCCCCCCTCTCCTGATGTAAAGGATGAAAATTGCTGAATTCACAGCTCTGCTATTTCTTCTGACCCAGTTCACCATTCCGGCAAACGCCACTCCTGGCTGGCCCACGCTGCCTTGCTCCATTTTCCATGCTGCTCTCCTGCTTCTTCACGCGAGCAGAGATGCTGCTGCAACAGAGATGCTGAGAAGGAACAAAGAAGCAGCACAGGCAGAAATTCAGGGGCAAGAATAAGGGAAACCCTGCAGCTCCCTCTCCTCCACCCATGTAGTCTTCACTGTTGTGCAGCTGAGCTGGAGGCCTCAATTATTTGCTCTTTAGCTCAGGACAAGCAAATTACTGAGCTTCCCACCACAAAGCTTGCCATATCTACAGCTCAGTGTTAGTGACAGCCTGGCCTAGAAGACAGCAATTGCCTGAACATGACAAAATTCTCCAAAGCATTGACAATTATTTTGATATGAACTGCTTCATCCAGCTGTCTTTAAAAGAAGGACTAAAGCAGTAGGACGATGCTGGTTTCGATGCAAGTAAAGCTGACATACACTCAGCCTCCTTATCTGAAGGACCTAAATATGTGCAAGAATCAGTTTTACCTCAAAAAGGTAAGGATTTTGGCAACGCCACACCAAGGCAGAAGTTCAACTCTAAGCTAGATAGGGGACAGTGACTTGAAATGAGAGCACGGCTCCTTCCTGGGCCTTCCAGTCTTCCATGTGAAGCCCATCCCTGTATCCAAGCACATCCAGAGCAGGCCCACCAGTGCTGAGCTAAATCAGATCTCCCTTGGTAAATCAGATCTGTCACCTGGGAGTGTTTCAAGGCACCGTCACAAACACCGAGTGGCACGGGCTGTCAATGAAGGCAGCCACATTGAAGGATCGTGTTTTACA
The DNA here is from genome assembly GCA_013397195.1 of Hylia prasina. Classification (NCBI taxonomy): domain Eukaryota; kingdom Metazoa; phylum Chordata; class Aves; order Passeriformes; family Sylviidae; genus Hylia; species Hylia prasina. The sequence continues at coordinate 108,442 of VYXD01012053.1, read as the reverse complement.
CTCAGGCAGGTCAGATGATCAAGGGAGTCTTTCTGCCCTTTAAACAGAGGGGATAAAAAACAAAGAAGCAAGGCATGAAGCAGGGGTACAAGGAAATCAACAGGAAAAGCTTCCAAGAACAAGAGTGCATCACCATCCTTGCCTAAATGTTCCCAAGTGCTCTGACTTCTGGGAAAAAGCAGTCAGGGTACAGGCAAAGGAACACAGGAATCGTCCAGCAGGACCTCGCTGTGCTCTGCAGCCACCCAGGCTCACACCCCAGCACTCAGGGATACTGTGGTGAGTTACAGGAGCATTGTACCAGAGCCAGTTCTCTCTGGGTGCCACCTCCTCTATCTTTCCACAGGGAAGCTGTGAAGCAATTACAGTTTGTAATGTCCTGTGCAGTTGCTGGGCAAACCACGCACAGGAAAGCCTGGTTTGCTGGAACAAAGCTACTGAGTAAGCTGGAGGCTTTCCCAGAGAAATTTTCAGTCCAGGATGAGGATCTACACAACCTGGTCACAGTTACAGGCACAAACAGTGCAAGAAGGAGTACACATTTGTGACATTCAAAGCACTGCAGCCACTCACACTACAGCTTATTCTTCTCTGCAACCCCCAGAGCTTCATCCTTGCACTAAAACACTGCACATGGAGCTCAGGGTAGGGAACACATCAGGACCCCACAGTGCTCCACTCACCCCTGTCCTTGTCCCATGATCGTTTCTCTTTGTGTTCATAACCCCAAGGGCAGGGCAGATGCAAAGATCAAACTACCGAGACTTTGCTCAAAAGCAAACAGATCAATCTGAGAGGGAGAAGTTCACCGGACTCTCAAAATCAAAACCAAACAGTGTGAGGACCTGACTGCCTGGAATGCCCTAACACCGACCCGGGCAAACCCACACGCTCTCCCGAGCAAGGAGGAAAAGGCAGCTTGTGGAAAGGAACTGAGTGAAATCCTTCTTTTCCTACTGCAGAGGAACTGTCTGGCTTGGAGTTGGACGTCAGGAAAACAGCCCAAGATAAACGGAGAGAATAGTGTGGGAATTAACCCCCGCACTGCTGTCCTGCAAGCACACCCCGCAGCCCTGCTTTTGAGGCATTTCACAGCGCACGGTGAGCTCTGGCTGCAGGACCGTGGCCATGAAGTGAGGACAGAAGGCACCCAAATATTCTTTAACCCAACTCACCCGAAGGATGAAATGCAAACACTCACCATCATTACAGAATTAGTAAAACCTGGACTGATCTCTTGCTTTGTAAAGCAGCAATAGCTTTTGAACACTAAATAGGAGAAAGATAAGTCTAAGCTGTTTGGAGCACCCCATTAATGACAATGCTGACTTGAAACATCCACTATCTTTTACCCCTAAGTAACACCGTGAAGATGGCACATACATAGCGTGAAAAAGAAATCAGTAGAGATGAGTGCTGGGGCAAGATCGGGTATCCCCAGGCCATCATGAGGGTGGTGCTTGCTCTGGATGCTCAAAGCAAGACCATTCACATGCAGAAGAAGAGCAGAGAACAGTATTTTAACGGGTACTTTAAGTGGCCATTCTTGCCAGCAAATGTAATTAACTCCTGTGTTTAGAAGAGCTCAAGCAGCCAGGCTTTGAAGTTAACACCTCCTTGAGAGGACGTGGGATGGGAGTGTTCTTTATTTTCCTGTTGTTCCTATTGTTTCACTGAGGTCTGCCTTTCACAGCAAGTGAGAATGGGAGAGCTGATGAGCCTTGCTGGCAGCACAATTGCTTTTCCACAAGTTCAGGCTGACAGAGGAAAACAGAAATCTAGGGAATATTTGCAAAATTAAGGAAAAGATCACCGAGGATTTTCTTCCATGTTATGCTTTCTGATGGGAAGCTGGGATTTAAACTGCAAGCACACACAAAAAAATGAGACTAGAAAACCGGCTTTAATGCTGGAATAAACTGAGCAGGAGGGGAGAGGATCCAGATAAAATCAGTTGATGAGCACTGCTCTCAAGAATACTAGAGCTTGAAATGTTAACGTCTTGAGAGGGAGATGACCTGGAAAAAATATTTTGAGTTATTATTTTTAAATGACTGGGCTTATTATTACTACAGGAAGGCATTCGAGTTTATGCTATACAGAGTTTGTGAAGTGGTAATTCAAGAACTTTGCAGTGGGTGAAAACAGCAAATTTGCCAAAGCCAAGTACCCACCCTCTGCGGAGGAAAATAAGACATTATCCCTATATGCATGTGGAATAGTAAACAAAAAAAGCATGATTGCCTTGTTCCCTTCAGGGTAGAGGGGTGCAGGGAGAGGGAAGGGGGTCAGAAAAAGGAACTGCTCTAGTGTTGGTCAGGAGTGAGTAAATAACACTGTGACCAAAGGGAACACACAACCAGGATCCTGTTAACACTGAGCCAGCACCAAAAGCCAAGAACTGCCCCAAGTCCTCAGAACTCCTGGGGCTGGGGCTAATGCAGAAAGCAAACCATCCCACAGGCTTCCCTCTCTTCCTTCCCATTTTAAAGTGTCTGTATCGTGCCTGAGTCATTTCAATCTCAAAAAAAAACAGGAAAAAAAGGGAGCTAGACTACAAAGGACTCCATGAAAGCAATAAAATCATCTGAAAGATGTGGTCTACAAAGACAAGGAGAGAATTCAATCTGCAGCTTACAGAGGAGCAGATAAGAAAAGATTGGTCTTGCTGTTGCCATAATACTCAAGGGCAAGGAAAAAGTGTGTGTGGGGCACACTTAGAAAAATAAATCACACCTACAGCTGTAGGAATAATTTTTTCTTCCTTCAAAGCCATGATTTCATGGTCTGATCTGCCCAGGGGAGAAGCTGCAACACTTTGGTGGCAGAGGTGTGAGTACAGCCTATGAAGCCTTCACGGTGAAAGAATATCACCTGGTACAGCTGGAACAGAGCAGCTGAACCTTCTCATTTAACTCCTTCCAATGCCGAGTGGCTTAGGAGGACCTGCTAAGTATCATCCCTACCAACATCACTCATGCTTGTTCACTGGAACACGGAAACAAATACCTCTTAACATTAATTAAACAACCCTTTGAGTAACTTCCCCAGACCGTTATTGCCATGAGAGGTATTCAAGCCAAAAAGAAAAAAAAAAAGGGGGGGTCATTTTAAAAACAATTAGAATTGCTGGAAGGAACACACCATGTTAGAATATTGCACTTGTAAAAATAAAAGAAAAGAAAAAAAACAAGAGAACGCCCTTAGGCAGCAAGTTAAGCCATTACCTTTAGTGTGATATAGAATAGCAGCCCTCAGGTCAAAAGAACCCCAGCTATCTTTCCTTTCTAGGCCTCTCTGGTACCTCTGTTCTTTGGCGGAGGCTAGCAAATTGTTCGTAGGAGAGGCCAGAGGATTCTCTACTTCATAGTCTCTTGAAAGAAACACTAAAGCACCTTGGCTACCGGTGTCTGCCTTTTGTAGGTCACCTGTGTGATGCGACTCCAAAGCTAAGACACCACCCTCAACAGCAGTCCCAGGCTTAAGAATAGCACTAAGAATTTGAGGGCTAGTCCGTTTATCCAGCTCATAAGCCTTAGGAAACACAGGTTGTTCAGTTCCTGAGGGAATGATTTCAGCACTCTGTGAAACCAAAGTGGCAGGATATTCCCCTTGAAATGTCACTTCCATTAACTGATTATCTGCAGATTTCCCCACAACGGTTTCAGGTCCAGCACTGGGCTCATTTATGAAAGACAAGCCCCACTGATTCTGGAAGATATCCCCCAGGTTCTGCTGATTCGTCTGCGAAGGGAAATCGACTTGCGCTGTCCCCAGGAGCACAGTTTGCATATTTGAAGGGTAGATAAAAAGGCCAGATTTCTTTTGTTCGAGGGCTGTCGAAGTTGTACTCATGTCCTGGGGTACTACTGACTCGGAGGAGGTCGATGGTACAGTACTAGCAGCAGAGGAGAGCAGTGGCTGGGCCCCTGGGGAATACACACTTCCATCGGTCCCCGCGAGGATCGGCCCATTCGAGAAGCTGGCAGAAGTGACAGATTTCATAGCAGACATGGGGACTTGGGAAAGTCGACTTGATGTTTGGGCCTGAGTTTCCCCAGCAGATGATGAAGATGATGAGGATGACGTGGATGGGGTTTGAGCTGCTTTGTTGAGGTTTTCTTTAACTTTACTTGCATAACTAATTTTAGGAACAATTTTAGCACTGCTATTGTCCACTGGAAAAACTGGGGGTGGTTTAAATAAGGTCCACGAGTCCTCTTTAGACGTAGCCGATGATGCGTGCTTCCCTTTGGGCCGGTCATCAAACTTCTTGCTGCTAATCCCAGGTTTGGCATCCGAGTTTTTCCGCGGTACATCCCCAAGCCCAGGCTTTCCCCGGCCTGCTCCACCGGCCCCAGCCTCGTATTTCCAAACAGGCTTAGTATTTTCAATTCGGTTCCCCTTTTGTTCACTATAATCAGGCTTGAAACTCTCAAGTTCCTGTTTCAAGGTTGGTGCGCTGACCTCCTGCTGCATTATTTTGTCCTGTACTAGATTCAAGTTCTCACAGCCCTTGGCACTGTTGCGCCTGCCTTTCCGTTTTTTAGGCGTAGTATATCCACTCTCGGAGCCACTACCATCGTTATCGGCCCCTTTGCCTACGTAGCCATTTGTGATGTAGCTGGAATTATTGGTTACCACGCCGTTTGGAATAGACACTCCCTCTGGCTTGTCTGAGGACTGGTTTTCTCTGTGTTTGTTTTCGTAGGGCTTCTCATTCTTTTTGTCCATGCTATTTTTCTGAATGAAGTTCTTGGTTTTGATTCCAGCTTTCCCCAAAGCACCGGCCTTCACAGTCTGCTTTGAGGTGACATTAGAATCTGCGAGCTGCTGGCTGCCATTGGGTACCCTGGATCCTGGGGCGGCAGCTTCATCAGAGCACAGGCCCTTTAGTGACACTTCTCGTTCTCCTGCATTACCATTTAGCTCTCCGTAGCCTAGAGGGAAGCCAAAAACAGCAAAAGGCAAGAATTAGAATGTGAAATGCTAGACTTGTCATTGCAGAAAGCTGTAGTCAGCCCCAAACATATCCAGTTTCCTCATGCAGACATTTTAAAATAGGAAAAATATCTAGTCTCTGAGGTAAAGCTGCACAAATTTATTTGCTGGAACCCACAGCAAGAAGGGTTAAGCAGGAAGGATCAGCTGTGACTGACTCTCGCATAACTGAGTGACATACAGATAATATAACAAAGCAAAAGAAAATACAGACGCTATGTCAGGAAAATATACTGTACTGAAGATCACTGGCAAGCTGGAGAGCTATTTCATCAGCTACTATTTCCAGGTCACAGAGAGGAAAAAATTAATTCCCAGGATGCTTCAAGACAGTGGGATCCACTGCCTTTGTGACAAGATCTGTAGAGGTTCAGGATACACACTGTGAACAAGGGAGAACTCCTACCATCTCCATCAGCTCCTGGGCCTGCAACACCAGCAGTCCTCCTTCCCACCCTCCTCCCAAATGCCACCTCAGTAAAGGGGTGGGGGGAAAAAAAAGCAATATTTCCAAAAGGACACGTGCAAGTCCAGTTGGAAGATGAAGGGAAGAAAATGTGACCACATCTCCTAACTGCATTTCAAGATAGCAACCAGCACCTCCCTACACATGTTCTTTAGCACTGAAAAAGTCATAGAACTAAGAAATGCATCCCTGCAAGCACCCTTCTGCTGCCACCAGCAACGGGTCTCTTGCCCACTGAAAAACTAGTATTTCAGAGTCCCCAGGAGAGCTGGTATGAGCCTGGGACCCAAGAAATAAAGTACTTGCTGAGGGCTTCAACTCATAAAACCATGAGATTGTGCTGCAGACTGAGATTTCCTCTTTCCTTCTGAAGTTCATTTCTAGGCCTTATGGTTCTGAAGTGATTACTAGGTGTGCAATTCAAGCAGAGCTGGAAGCCCAGCTCAGTCCACACTGAACCACCTCAACTTCCTCTTTGCTTTTTCCTTTTTAAGTATCTCCGGCCAGAGGCCTGCTGCTTTCGAGGACCCTAAAGCCCCAAGAGAAGCCCTGGAGCCCCAGTGGGAGACAGGGAGAGTGCACTGTGCCCTGCTCAACAAATACTCTCCAGCTGCGGACCAAGCAGAGGGATCCCTCCTCCTGCTGCTCCTCTGACTCATCCGAGTCCTCCTTCCCGGGACTGGAAAGCCTCACATCCCCCACAACCACTGACCCACCTAAGGCTCCATCTGCAGCCACGGTGGCACGGAGTCAGCAGAGAGGGAGTCCCTCAACAACTGGAGCAGGCAAAACTCCAGCTTGAAAGAAGAATGTTTTTGTTGTTGCTGATGTTGTTGAAACTAACTGCTCTAACTAAAAATCATTGTTACCCTCACATCCTGGAGCCTCAGATGTCTGGCAGATGTAACAGCTCAAGTTCTGTGCAAGTCGGGAACACAAGAATCCTTGTAGGAATCTTTACAGAAATTCCACAACTGAGTTTGCCGAGGGGGATCAAAAAGGATTTTACTACATGCAAGTATCTGTAACCACCACAACTTCCACTATAGCTTTCAAATATGTTGTTAAGAAAATTAACCATAAATACTTCACCCCCAAGAGAACTAGAACGCGGGGATCCTCTGAAATTAAGTATTTCAGAATAGTGTGAAGAGGAAGCCTTCTCAAGAGCAGAGTGTTACAGCTGACCTTGTATGACTCAAGACTTCTGACACCACTTGTTAATGAAACAAAACAATAAGAGTGGTCATAAGACCATTGCAGATGAGGACTGAAAGAATAAAATGAAGAACAAAATCCATTTCAGTAAGTCAGTGTGTCAGCAGTTTCTAGTTCCAATTCTCAAGCATTCACAGCTCAGCTGCCTGAGTTTTCTCCAAATCAACATTTGGCACAGCTGGCCTTGGCCTGGGCACTTAGGTGCAGCAACCAAAATTTAGGGGAAGAGGAAAAAACCCAGGATGGTAAGAACAGGTGAAGATGATCTGGCAAGCTCACAAACCGTTTGAGAGCTGGGAAGGGAGGGGTGCCAGCCTAGGCACATATTAAAACCCTGGGCACGCTGCAAACAGTGAAATGACTTCTCAACTTATTTTTGCTCGGTAACTTATTTTAGCGTGTGCCCGATCAGGTCCCTCTCGGCCTGCCCAAACCGCACATGGGGCACTGCCGACCCCGCTCCGCTGCTGCCAGGCCCCCTCCCCCCTCCCGCCTCGTTATGTAAAGGGGAAAATTCAAGGAAAGNATAAAAGAAAAAAAAAAAAAAAAAAAAAAAAGGTACGCGGCATCCCGGCCGGCTGGAAGCCACGCACTCGCTTTGACCCCGCACAAGCCCCCCCCAAAGGGATTGCTGGAGCCGAGGAGCCCCCCAGGAGCGTGGCGGAGGCTCCGGCCCTGCCCGGGATCGGCTCCCCCCGCGCCGCTAACCGGCCTCCGCCTCTGCGGCGCTGCCGCCCGGCCAGGAGCGGCTCGGCACGGCCCGGGGGCCGCAGCCCCGGCCCC
>VYXD01012053.1:87182-100025 GCA_013397195.1 Hylia prasina | reverse complement strand
CCCCCCGGGCCCCCCCCGCCGCTCCCGCCACCGGGCGTGCTCAGCACCCACCCGGCCCGGGAAAGGTGGGCTCAACAAATGCACCTGTCCACCTCCGAGAGAAGAACCGGAGATTTAACTGATGCTTAAAAAAAAAAAAAATATCAAAGGTTGATGGGGAAGCCCGAGCAGGAGAACTGAAACTTGACAGAATTTGCAACAGATTTCATACAATTTCAATCTCTGATTATGCCCACTTGAGCATGTTCCGGGGGGCGGGGGGGGCGGGTGGTGGCAGCTAAATGACCTTAACTCCCGCCTCTGCTCCGGCCAGCCTCCACGGCAGGACGGCAAGACATTCAACTGCTGTTCCTGGATTTCTCCTCAACACCAAGGCCCAATTCTCCAGACAGCGCTGAGACAAAGGGGTTTGGGTTGTATGGATCAGTGAGGAACTGAGGCAGGAGTTAATTAGGAATGTAGGAAAAGGGCAGAGAGAATGGGGAGACCCGTGAGTGACACAGGCTGGACACAGAGGCAGAGTCCTGCTCCAGGTTATTTGCTGCTCTGGTGTGATTAATTACCTCCGAATAGTCCCAACAAGGGACTGCAGCAAACAGGGAGGAAAAGTGACAAAATAAAATATGTTCATGTAATTAAAGACTGTTACAATTAATGTGCACAAAAAATATAAATGGGCTTCACAGATTGTCTTCAAAATAGTATGAAGCAGAAGCCTCGCTTCTCAAGGCTTTTCCTTGCCAGCTTAATGCTCTGTTCTATTTTTTTCCACTATTTTAATTAACAAAATTCATAAAGTTCATGTGTCTAGAAAAGCCCTATCAGACTTTGGCATTGTACAAGAGCCCTTGTCTGGAGATTTTACAGTTCCCAAACTTTATTTTAAGAGAACACAGTTGAAAGTTTATGCCTCAAACACAGCTTCCTACTTCACTCTCCTCTTTAACTACACAGAAGGTAAAGCTTTTCCTTACCAGAAATACCAGCTTCGACATTAATACAGAGGGTTTTTTCAAGATTTGAGGTGCCTGAAATATCACAAATCTGCCAAATCATTCCTGCAGTTTACATTTCTTTCAGCACAATGCAAAGCAATTTAAACGCGATGAAAGCAATGGTGAACTTCGGGTTTTACCCAAACAATAACGGTCCTGGTCCTTTGAAATGCTGACTCATTGAGTGACCTCACAGTGCTTAGGAGACAAGTCTTAAAATGAGGAGTCGGGCTTTAATCACAGCTGACATTTTATTGGTGGCTTGGAAGAATTTATTTTTAATATAGGGAGCTGGCTTGAAGATTTAAACTTCAAAAGACTATGAAGAAAGCAAACAATTATAGACAAATCGTTTCCACACACACACACACCAGATCTGAATACAAGAGGAAGGTGGGCTGTCTGTGGAAGACAAAGCAACTGTGCCACTGCTTAGAAGTGTCATGTTATCAGTATTATATTATCTAAAGCTTGCAAAAGAGAAAAAAATCCAAAATAATACAGCCTAGGGCTCATCACCTGGCACATGAAGCATGGCCACTCCACACCCCAACATGGTGTGTCCACACGTGGTGGGCCTTCCCCACTTCCCACCGATTCCACAGGGGTGCATTTTAAAGGTAAGAGCAGTTCCAGCAGGCAGTGCTGCCCCGTGGTCACACTGGGACACATCCCCTCCAGAAGCAGTGGTTTCTGTTAATGCCAATGTTTGCCCAGTGTTGCACCAGTTATACTGTGTATTAATATTCAACAGTTCTTTAGGATGTGTTCTCTGGAAAGGGAAACTGGAGATTTCCGTGTCTGCTCAGCTGCAGCAGTTTTCCTTTTTACTGCACTTTGGCAAGCCAGCAAAGATGCAATTTTCCTTGGAATTCCACACCCAGTGCCAAGTATTCCCACATCCATGCACAAAGCTGGGCACAGGCAGTATAATTTCTAACTCAGTAATTTATTCAAAGCTCTGTTTTGTGAAGCTTTGAAGTGGATGGCTTTGCAGAGAACCTGCATTTAAAGCTGCAAAATTAAGGCAGCAAGGAATGAATCAACTGCTACAGGAATCACGAGAAAGTTTTCCTGGAGAGTCTGACCTGGGATAAGTTTTGTGTTCATATTAAAATGCAGTTAAACTGGGAAGCTATTGAAGTTATTTTTTCAAGAACAAGTTATTTCCTTTCAAAGGCAATCCTCTTTAAAACACTACATTTAGTTTCCATTAACTGTTTTCAGGTAAGTTAAAAGTGAAATTATAAAATTATTCCATAAAAAAATAAAATGCTGCTTTTGTAATATTTCATGTGTCTCCTGTTTAAAACACAAATTTGGGAAACATAAAAAAATTACAATATTTATAGATATTGGGAAGGGCTCTTACACAAAGTATGTGTGGCATTTATTTACATTTTTTTGCCACAGTGTTTTCATTTATAGCAGGGGTTCAGACTTGCGAAATTCTCCATATTCCAACACATCCAATTTAACAAAGCACTCCAGCAGACCTTTAGTTCCAAGTAGGATTATAACCACACTGTTCAAAACCTTGCCACGTTTGGCTGCTGGCATCTAATGTGTTTCAGTTCAAGGCAGTTGTGATTTACCAGCTGATACTCAAGTGCTGGAATCTCAGAATTAGTTCTCAGCAGCAGTTTAGTCAAGATGGATGACAGGGTGCGAGTGCTGCTCACAGCCTGACCACAGCTATTCTCACAGAGCTGCTGCAGTTATGTTCAGGTAAGGAGGAGCTTCTCCTTGACTCCATTTTTGTACTCTGCTGTGTACATTATTTATAGGTACAAAGCTGGTCTCTTTAAAGACTTCTCTCTCTAGAGGCAGCTGGATAGTAGACATTGGGTTAGAGGTCTTAAAAAGCAGCAAAACTCAAAAAATTAAAAAGATTTAACCCCTAGCTGAATTGTAGAAATGAATACCATGGACACTCACCTTTCCCATCCCTAGCAATTTATGCATTTTCACCTCAGCACATGCTGAATTACGATTTTTTTTCCCAAAAGCTTAGTTTCCAAATGTCGTAAGCACATTATGTTAATCCTTCATTCACTCTCCAGAAAAATTAAGGCAGTCCAGCACCAAAAATAACCATAGGGCATAGTTTTGTAAGACAGCAAAACTGATGTAATGGCTGTTCCCAAAAGGGAAGGTCATCTCTCTCTGCCCTGCCCTCACAGCAATGCTGCTGCTTCTCAGAGCCCATTTGAGAAATTAAACTAAACCCACAATTTTTCAGATGGAAAAGTGCACATTTTTATTCCGGTTAAGGTTCCTAAACTGTTTCACAGAGGAGCCAGACAAACATTAACACCCTGAAGAATGGGCTGTCACTACAGCAGCTCAGGAGTTGCCTTCCACAGCCAGCTTGGCTGCAGGGATGACCTTCTGGGAATTGGGCAGTGGGGACACAGCTGGGGTTGCAGCCACTTAAGCCATCTAATTTTATTTTGCTCATATTTGTGAGTCAATCCCCTTGAGTGGCCAAAGAAGGATGGCGTGACCATCCTCCAAAGTGTTTTGAGCAAGCTGTAACAGAATGGCTGTAACCAGTGGGATTTCTGGTGGGTACATCCATTGTTTAACAGGACTCAATCTGAGGATCATCCATGTTGTAAAAACACTGAAATGTTCACACAGGCATGAGTAACATCTGCTGCCCATAATTGCATGCAAAATTGTTTACTAGAGTGCAGTTGTATAAAATGGAGGCAGCTTCTTGGAGACATACAAGAAGCAGGATGGGAGGCAGGCTAGCAGGTTGGCCTCAGCCACATCTCTCATCATTACTTCTCTGGGATTTCAAAGAATCCTGGCTTTCAGACAATTCTGGATCTCCTGCTTCCTAGAATCATCACAGGGACCACAGAGAAATTCACACAAACACCTACCAAGGTGTTCTTGCACAAATTCCCCTGCTGTCAGAACCTGAGGCACAGGCAGTCCAGCCTGACTTACACAGGGAATTGTATTGGTCACTGCTTGCAGTAGACTTTGACCTCTAGAAGACAAATGAAAAAAAGCTCAATCCACAAATCCCAAGCACTTTTTATCTTGTTATACAACACAACAGTCACAAGGCTGCTAGTCACATTTCATTCTCATTCCATTTGAATAACATGCACTTATTTTGAAAGAGATTTTTTTTTTAATTATTAGTTTTTAAATGGGTATGTCTGCATTTGGCACATGGGAACTCCCCTGCACTCAGGGTCTCCAACCTAATAATGCCAGAACACCAGATCTGGAGGGGTTATTGTTTGAGTTATTACTGTGACTGCTGCTTCATTATATGACACAGGACAATGATGGTTGACTACAAGATCAGGGATTGGGAAGAGCCCTTGTCTGAAGGAAATTTAAAAAGACTGGGACCATTCACCTCGGAGGGAGTGAATCAGAAAAAACACAGTGAAGGTATTGTAGAATGCATAGCTTGGAGATAGCAGTTGGAGAACTTTTGTTCACCTTATCTCAAAACATAGGAATGCAGGAACGTGAAGGGGAAAAAAAGGTAAAAGATAAGCAACCACCTTTTAATGTTTTGCATAAAATATATATCAGGATTCACTGATAAGCTACATTGTGAAGAGCAAAGTATTATTAGTTTTCTCAATGAATGGGGATAATTCAGCTAAAAGTAAATATTTGACATCTAAAATAGAGATTTTGTTAGGATTACTATTCTTTCAAGCACAAGTGAGCTTCTAACCTCTTGGGATTTAAGAGGCTATTTGTGCCAGATATCCAGGGCCTGGGGAGCTCAAATAGAAGCCGGGTGAAGAACTTACTTTTAAAAACCCATCTCCTCTGAAGAACTCATGGACTGAATACAAATGAGACAGCTGATGGCTTTAGTGGGGGAGAAAAGCTGATTGGCAGGGCAAGTAATGGTCACTGTGCAGCACATGCCTGTTAACATCCAGATTCCACAGAGGAGTTCCTGCACCCTCAACTTACTGGATCTGTGCTTTATTTTGTACAATTCAGGTATTTTTGTTACCAAGAGACGACACTGCAAGAGTCAAAGGCTCACCCTTGCCTGTATTTAGCTCTACTTCCTTATCTTGGAATCTGCTCCACAGTGCCACTCTCATTCTCCCACACAGTTTCTGTACTTCACTGCTTACCTGCTCATGAGGACTGAATTCCAGGACAAAGGCTGTTGTTCACAGCAAAGGGTTTGTGGAACAGCTATTCTGGCATAGCTCCCCAGGTGGAGATACTGTTCATATAGGCAAAAGAACTCAATCATCTCCTTAAAAGGCAAGCTACTCCATCAGAATAAATCTCCACATCTTTGTCTTTTGCATGCCATTACTGCTGCAGGGTTAAGTCTGGGATTTTTACATTCCAACCTGCATAACTATTCTGGCAAAACTAGTAGTTCCTTGACCGGGAAATGAGAGATGCACCAGGAAACAAAACAACAACAACCATTAAACAAACAAAACACACCAATAAAAAAGATCTTGCCTTATTTTCTTAACTGCGTTTTTTGTAGATATTGAAAAGAAGAATGAAGGCATGAGCCACAAGCACCAGCTCTGTTAACAATGGGAAGGGGAACTGTGTCCAAAAGTCACCTCTGGGGTGGAGAAAAGCAGTGGAATAGCAGTACACAGCAACCCTTACAAAAGGGTTCATTTACTACATGCATGAAACAAAAATATGATGTCCTAATGATGCTATAGTGGAACACAAGTAAAATCTAAAGACATATAACTCAACCAGAATTCTAGACATAAGACCCCTACTCTAAAATAGCCTCCTAATTCATTCATCAAGTCCAATTAATAATATTCACTCTTCATTAACATCTTTTCATTGCAGTAGACCTCATGTCAGCCCCAGGAAAGGATATGAGTCAATCCTTGACTAAATGCCTCTGATTCACTAAGGAACCAACACATATAAAATCACTTAAGATTAAAAAATGCTAAGGTTTGCCTCACTGATAATTTATCTAATGGCTGCTAAGACTGGGTTAATGGGAGAAAGATGACAGAGAACAGCACTACATCGCTATGGAAACTAGAATTTTCAAAATAAACACCTTTGCAGAACTGAGGTTGTGGATCTAAAATATCTTGGTTTTGATGTCACCTCCCTTTTCCAGCCAGGCTGACCAGTCAGGCACAGGGAAAAAGCTTGCATGCAGTGACAGGAGATACCCCATGGCTGCTGTTCCTTATTCCTGTGTAGGTATGGGCTCTAAATGGAAACATCAGTGATTGATTTGTTACCTGTACACTTTTGAGGGTCTTCCTGCCCTACAGCCTGTCTGACCAGGCCAATTCAAAATTAATCCATACCACTTCAGATTGGAAGTGTTACCTTTATCCCACTGTACTGATAATCCCAAATATTTGCAGTCTTTTTGTTATATATATATATATCTCAAGTGAACTATGACAACATGATGTTTACAGCTTTGTGATGTTCAATTCCCTTACTCACACTAGGAAACTCCTTACCCTGGAAATGGCTCCACAGAAGTTACTGTTTAGGGTATCCAGTCCTTTGCTTCCTGTTAGTCACAAATGGAAAATACAGTTGGCAACTTCTCCACTTGTGCCTGGGCAAAGGGTTTCTCATTTTAGACACAAACATACCTCCACACCCCACCTACCTTATACCATCTCACTGATTGCTGCTGTAAACAGCAAGGCTCTAGAAATGCTGACTCACACTGCTAAGACCATGGAAAATATTTAGAGTTGCTAAAGAAGCAAAGCCCAGCAGGTTTCCTGCCCTTCCTCCTTATCTGCAAGCCCCTTGCCATGACAGGCTGTAATGAAGGACCTTGCTTCCTGAGAGGAGGCAAAGAGTAGGTACTTGCTTCCTAAAGATAGTCCAGATTCCTTTGAATTCCCAGTTGTTAGCTAGTAATTGCAGGCAGGGGAAGACAACCCCCAGTGCTTACAACCGCAGGGCTACAGATGTTGAGAGATTAATGGCTCCTGGGTAGGGTTTCTTGCCCAACGCAGCATTGCTCACTTCAGTGCACTTCCCGGGACAGAGTCAAGTTCCTTTAAAACGCCTCAGTATCTGAGGCTGTTCCTTACCTATGGACTTTACAGAACCGGATTTATTACTGACTCCTGCCTTCAGCACAGCTGAGTCAGTGCAGACAGGCAAATCACTGTTTGCTTTGGGAGGGTTGGTACGGATCAGGACACGGGCAAGCAGCATGGGGTGCAAATTCTGTTTCCCTGTAGGCGTGCCAGCGCAGGCAGGAGGGGGACAGGAACCGCTGCTCATGCCGACGCGGGGGCCACGGACAGAGGTGGGGAGAGTGGGGAGATTGGGGCTATCTCGACAGGAGCCAGTCTGGGTGCATTCTGCCTGTGTTAGCACACTGCTGCGCCCAAACTAATCGGCTCTGGATCTTAGCCAAACGACAAGCTGAGTGCCTACCACATCAACAGCCTGTTTTTCCCACTGGGAAATGACCTGTTGCAAAAGGCAGAGCATTTAAGGAAACAACAAAGTTTTATACCCACACGATTCATGTGGCAAATAACTTCACAAAGCCTAAGGAACACGGAGCCTTTATGACTGGCTGGGGATGGGCAGGTTGCAGTGCTGCTGCCTCCTCCTCCTCCCATTACCTATGCAGCTCATTTGCAAAGAAGCAGAGACCGATGAGCTACATTTACAAGCTGGGCAGGGCCGACCAAGGAACAGCTCTCACTGAAGGGAAGGAGCAGGCTGTGGTGAGAAATTGCAGTGCTCAGAAATGACTGCACTAAATGGTCATGGTGAAGGTATTGAGTTGATTTTATTTACCTATAACCTGTTCTAACTGCAGTCTGCAATTAATGTGGCCTGTAGCATCTAAATGCACTGGAAGCACACAAGTAGGGATGCAGAGCTCCCTTTTCTATTGGCAGCTGACTTCCAGCTGCACATCAAATGAAATTCTTAGCAAGCTGATCATGCGCATAATTCTCTCTATACTTGTCAATACGGAGATGTATTTGGCTGAAGTCTCCCTCTTGTGAGGCAACAGGAGCCATTTTAAATAGGTGGAGACAGAGGCTGGTCCTACAAGACTCACACTAGTTTAAGAGAACAGTAACTATAGTGCTTTTGCCCTATTTATAGTGCTTACTCAAAGCAAACCTCAAGTCTTATCAGTCCTTCTGATAGTGACAGTGAAGGTGGCTCAGTGTGTAGATGGCCCTGTATGAAGAATAGATTGGATCATAAATGCAGAACAGCTGCTTAAGCAGAACACCAGGAAAAGAAGGAATGATGTTGCTGGGCAGAGAAAAGCATTGCAGGAGCACACACATAGCCTCTTTCCTCCAAAGGCACATGCGCAATGCTATCAGTCACATTTCTCTCAGGCTTCCTGGTAGCAGCATCAGCAAGTGCATTCTGTCACATCTGACTGGCTACAGGACTCTGTCCTCGTCTGACAGTAATGACCTGGCCTCAATTTTTCACATTTTTGTTGTCTCCTTCCCCTCTTTCAGCACTATGAAAGCACCAGGCATGAAACCTGCAGCACAAAGGAAATTCTCACTAGCACAGCCTGCTGCAGTACACTTTTACCTCAGCAGCACAGGAGCTGCAGGCATGGCAAACCTCACATAACCTACATTAGATTCCCAGAACGTTCCAAATCAGGCACTTAACTTCCAGACTTGGCTGAGACTCCATCTCCATGGCCAGACTTAGTATACACAACAGAGACTAAAACTCTGAGGATCGTGGTGTGCAGCTTTGCTCCTTTGGTAAAATGTAATGCTCTACAAAAACAGATAGTTCAACCCCGTAAAAACAGCCTCTTTTTGGCCCAAGAACAAATACTGAAATCCCCCTAGAACTAAGGGCCATCCAGATTTCTCCACATGCAAATTGCACTGTAAAAGATCAGCTCTCTGGTTGAATGGCCACAGCAAAACACACTTGACATTGCCATGGCCTAGCCTCTGATCTGCCGCTGGCCAGAGGTGATGTCATGGTTTGTGTTCACTGTCTGGAAATGAGGAGCAAGAAACACTGCATTGGCTGGCCAGCCCATCCAGTGACACATCCTGACATGGGCCACAAGGAGACAGGAACAGACTGATAACTCTCAAACATTATGGAAACAAAACCCCAGGGAGAAGTTGTCTGGGTGTAAGCACACTCACTTGGCCAGCAGCAGTGGGTCCGCCCACGCCTTTGACATTTTAGCCCATCTCTCCCTAGGTCCTTTCTCATCCCTTATCACCTCTCTTTCCTCAAGGCTGTTCAGCAAAACTGCTGCTGTCTCCACTTTGTTTACCCAGTTCTACCTGCACTGAACAGGAGCAAGAGTGCTCTCCCCCTGATGTCACCACCACCTTTGAAAAAAAGCTGACCTGCAAGCTATTTTTAGCCACATTGTAAAGCTGTGGAGCTATTTTGGTCACATCTCTGTATGAAAGCTGCAGGACACTGACAGGCTCAATGATTGCCTAGGGCAACAGGGGCTTTAACTGGGAACGGGCACAGCTTGCAACTTTGCATTAAAGCTTCTGTGCCCTTCCCATGCCATAGGACTCTTTAGACCAAGATTTGATTTCCCTTCCTTTTAGAAAAGAGGAACACACCTTCCTGAATTCTGCTGGATACCAGAGGCTCTGTAAGGCCTTTGCAGTGATGGCCTCCAGCTTGCACTATCTCCAGTTCTGCAGAAGGTACTATTTATTCTGTGGGCTCCCTCACTCCCATTTGCCTCATTCCCTAGGAGGAGGCAGGTGCAATTATGAGTTCACAAAAACACTGGACAAGATTTTATCAATCTCCCTTTGAATCAGACCTCTGTAAAAGATCAATAAACATTAGGCTAGTGCCTGCTGAGAAGTCAGGTGCACATAACTCTTTGTAGGTAAGAGGAAAAACAAAAAGGAATCATTTGCATAGCAACATGTTGTTCTGAATACAGAGTAATGCCTGGGAGCTCTGGGGTACATCCAGGGCATCAGGCAGAAGGTGCCTGGTCTAGACAGTTGTTTTCTCTGGAGTGCCCAAGGGTTGGCTGCCAAGTTTGCTGGGGCCCTGTAGCAAGAGCAAAGCACAGGCAAAGTAAAATTCAGAGGAACTGGATTTAGTAGAATTAAGCCCAGAGATACAAAAGGAATCTTGAGGGAGATGAGATATGAAGTAAATCATGAGGGAAAAAAAGCACCAAACTGAAACTGGTGTGTTTAGGACAGGGACAGATGAGTCAGATCCATAAAGAAGGAACAAGAGAGTAACTATATGAAAGTTTTTGAACAATTGTCATCCAACCCTCACCAGAAAACTTGCCTTAGGACTACTGCTGTCTGCAGCTACAGTGCATGTTTTCCCAAGACACCTCAGTGTTGTTAACAATTCCCCACCTTCCCCATTTGGAACAAGCCCCTGATGCGGCAATAATACGAATTTCATCAAGCCAGATTTCAAAGTTTCTCTCACATATTTTTCCCCCCAGCTTTCTTCTAAAGGTGGTTTGTTAACAGTTCTTACACTAAAACCTACATCCTGCTTCTAAGGTGAGCCACTCCTTACTTCACTGATGCAACTTGCACCTGCTTTCATGAATCAGCACAAGCCACATATCTCGTCCATAGCTGGATCAGTGCCTGCTAACAGGATGAACTGTCCCAGGCAAACACTGGTGACCTGTTGCAAACAGATTTGATATGCAGAGCATCACTGTATTTCACTGGGCATTTCAGCAGAAGGAGCTGGTTTAACTCATTTGGTCCCAGACAAGCACTAATCTGTGTAACACACTTTGCAATCTTCATGCCAGGAAAATCAGCTGACCATTAGCTAATATCTTATGACATGTACATTAAAACTAGCTTAGTAAGATTTTAACTTTTTAGTCAATAGGTGGAAATGGCATGGACAGAATAGTACTGTTTAATATGCTGTTATTTTAGCAAGACAGAATGGAACTGTCACAGTTCAGATCAGATACAGAGATGTGTCCAGAAGCAATATGTCAAGACCTGTTGGATCAAAAAGCTCAATGAAGTGTTTTGTGTTTCAGCTTCCCCCAGAGCTATGCACAAGACTAGCAGCAAGCATTACACAGTGAAAACGTTTTGGTCAGATGAAATAACACAGCAACATGTTGCATTATTTCCCTGCTGAGGTTAAGTAGTTTTTCTTTGGGACACTGCACAAGCAGGATAACAAACACAGCACAAGAGTGTCTGACAGAAGAGATAATCTGTCAGCTCCTGTATGGTGGACCCATGCTCCTGGTAGCAGAACTTCACCAGTGTAGGGAGTAATTACTTTACCTTTCATAATTTCTCTAGATTCTTAGTTTTCATCCATTATCACACAATCTTATTGTGAGAGCATTACTGGCATCATCACTTGTCTCAACTGGTTACTTAATGGAGAGATCCTATCACCATCTCCACAATGCAGATATTTTTCTAGTAAATATCAAGAATTTTTTTTTTTTTAATATTCCTACACCTGTTCTATCTTCCGGTGTGGAAACATCAGGCATACAGTAACAAATCAGAAGCAGCTCACCCCATAGACGTAGCCAGGGGTTGTCCACCAATTGTGTGGATCCCGGCAGGCGCACACACCACGCTGGAGCTGAGGGCTGCAGTTGTTGCCAATCTCCTCTAGGGAGTGCAATCGGAAAGGAAGAGATGGAACTGCAGTGCACATGCCAGCTGGGAATCGGTGACTCAGGATATTCAGTCACAAATGGTGTCTGTCCGTTTCCAGCTGAAGGCAGGGAACAGCATTGAGGTTTGAGCTTAATCCAAGAGCAGAATTCTACTATAACCCCAGGTCTGCTTTACTATGTGAAAGAAAGGTCTGCCAAGATACTAAAAATCAAGATGTAAATCAAGCAATACGACTTCAAATACGAGATCAGTCATTTAAGCCAACATCCCCACAGCTGAATGCAGCATGGACAACACTTCCATGGGGCTTCCATCTCTTACACCCTAGTACATCACGATGTAGTACATTGCGATGTGCATCCATGAGACCATCCAGCAAAGGCATGCCTAGTCTCAAAACATCACCCAGTTCTTGATCTCTGCACAAAGAACATCAGAGACATTATTTTTTAGAACCAGATGTATTTTGTGTGCACATGCACAGTGCTTAGTACTAGAAACTGGGCTGATTCACCAACTTATTTCACCATGGAGTCACAAAACAGTTAAGGAGATATAGTACCTGATAGTACGTATGATCTCTGTGGTAAGGAATCATGGATAAAAAGGCCTCAGGTTGCCTATTTTTTCCTTACAAATGATATGCATGCCTTGATTTTGTGACCTACTACACTTTCCTTAAAGAAGGACCAAAATGTAAATATATCTACTCAGAAAAGGACTTTTGCCCTCTTCCCTCATCCCAAAATAATAATGATCCATGTTTCCAGACTCAAGATAAGAAAGTATTAAGAAATGCAGAAGTCATACTACCATCTACCTAAGGCAAAGAGTATGAGAACAAACTCATCAGGTAAGAGTCTGGATAGCAAAAGCAGATCTGCAGGAGGGATGTATCTACATTCAGATG
This sequence comes from Hylia prasina, assembly GCA_013397195.1. Lineage (NCBI taxonomy): Eukaryota > Metazoa > Chordata > Aves > Passeriformes > Sylviidae > Hylia > Hylia prasina. Next base: position 87,489 of record VYXD01012053.1, on the reverse strand, counting down.
CCAGAGTTGATCCCAAGCACAGCAGAGGATGCAGTGACTTCTGCAAAGTTACTTACCCTCTGTCACAAAGCAGGTCTGTGGAGAAGCTTTGAGAAACCAAGAGACAGTAACTGTTGCTGCTTATGGATAAAGCTTCCAGGCTGGCACAAACTTTGCCACATACAGAAATTACCTACAGCAAAACAGGAGCAGACATTCACACATCCTAAGGACAGCAACCAGACCAACAGCCAGGGATTTCACTTTCAGTTTGAGTAGCAGTAGATACCTGTGTACCAGAAGCCCCATTACTGACATAGGAAAAAAA
>VYXD01012053.1:67573-80528 GCA_013397195.1 Hylia prasina | reverse complement strand
TCCCCGCTGTCAGGGGCCGCCGGAGGCCCAGGGCTGGGGCCGGGGCCGGGGCCGGCCCCGCGGCCAGGCGTGCCCAGCGCCGCGGCCCTTTTTGTCTGCGGCTCCCCCGGGGGTTCCGCCGGTCGAGCCCCGACCCCCAGAGGGGGTTGGGAGTCCCTCGGAGACCCGCGCGGGTTTATGCCGTTTTATTTTTTTCACCCTTTAATGTTATTTTTTTCCTCCCTGCCCCTCGCTCCTCCCCAAGCGGTGAGTTTTCAGTGTATATACCATTTTGTTCGGTGCTGGTGTGGGATTTGGCTGAAAGTGACCTATTTTAAAGACCTTTTATTGCTCCCCCCTCAGCAATGCATGTGGCGGCCGATTCCGTTACCCAAATAGCGTTTCCCAACCATTTTAATTTGTCAGATTAAAACATCTCATGGAGGCTGGATTTCTGTGACCCGCGTGTGGGTATGTCGTTAGAAATATCTCTCACCCCGCTTTGCTGCAAGCATCTTTGGAGCATCAGAGTTCACCTTTGTCACTGTGAAAGCAGAAATAAATATCAGGGCGATACCTGGGAGATGCAGTTGTACCATTGTGTTGGGCGCGGTACAAGAAATGGGGGTGGGGGGGAAGAACCAGAGATTAAAATGGTTGTTGTCAAATGTGGATCTTTACATGCCTTCGGAAGAAAATATGACAGATCGGTAACAGCCCTAAGGACTTTTAATATATTTTCTTAGAAAAACGTTTCATGTTTATCGTCCTTGTCTCTGCTGCTTATCATGGTACGGAGTATTTCATTAGGTGGCATTTTAGTGGCTCTGTTGGTTAAATAGCAGTTGCATTAACCAGTTGAACAAATTGTGTCCTTCACCTTTGACTATTGCATTTTGAGAGCCCTTACAGCAGTGTGCCCATGCATGCCAAGGGTGGATTAATAAGATGTTACCTAAAGGTTTGGATGTTATTGATTCTTTACTATTAATGCTATTTATAGTGCGTTTGACATAGCTCTTGTTTTATGTATTTGGATAAAGGTTATCAGCTTGGAATGCTTCAGATTAAACATTTCAAAAATACCACCCCAAATATATATATATATAATTGAACAATGTAGTTCAGATCTTCAGTGTGTGAAAAACAGCTTTAGTAGATAGCCCATAATAGTGAAAACCGTGGAAAACTGATACATTTTGACACTAGGGAAGGTTTGTTTTCATATTTCAGGATTACAGAATAACAACTTCTGTTGCAATAAATACAGTTTTTGGTATGCTTTTCTTGAGCCTACTTTGAGCCTACATTTTCTTTGCCTTTGTGCCTCCTCATAGTTAGTGTGTCATAGTTTTTGCTACTTATGTCCAAGGGCAAACCTAATCAACGATTGGTTTGAGCCTTCATATTAGATTCTCCACAACATTGGCCTAGTTCTGACTGGTATGTTTGCCATTTTTAGGAGTCCTCTTCCTTTTATCTGTAGACTGAAATACAGTGATAAACTTGAACTTCAGTTTGTCCTTTGAACTTGAGAGAATGATTTTCTCCTCTGTTAACAATATGTCAGGGAAGAGAAGGTGATCCTGGTAGAACAGCTTAAATTTTAAGTTTAATCCTGCTGGAATACAACTGCCTGAAGTAAAAACTCTTTGGATAGTTGGATGTTATTTTTATTTTTAACTAGACTGAATTAAGTGTTGCCTATACAGGACCAGATGTTGGCATTAAAATTATGTACAGATAAGGTGGCTTAGGCCTCAAGTTAGACTCTTTGAAAAAGTTATCTATGTCCTACTGTCAAATTCCAGTGTAAGCTAAACTGAAGAACTTGAAATGTTTACTTCCAGCTAAATAACATTTCCAGGTGTGCAGTTTTCATCTCTAGCTCTATTCACCAGTTTTTGTCTCCAGAATAACATGTTTTTAATGAGTAGTAAGACAGTCTCAGCTTTTATGCTTGGTGAGATTCATTAGAAGAGAAGCAAATATCCCACTAATAATGACATCTTCAGATGTATCCTAGTAGTGGATTTCCTGTAATGGGGATGTTTTGTAGAGAACAATAGATATGGCAGCAATTTCAGAGATTTGTTTTAAAGATGTTGTAGGTAGCTGACTCTGCAGTAGTGAGTTCCACTTTGACACAACCCTTGCATACTCAAGGTGATGTAGGTGATTTCCAGGTACTTGGTTTTCAGGTATAATTCTCTTTCTAGCAAAGACAGACTGGATGTACTGCTGCTGTTGTCTCTCATGTCTGTCACTTCTGTACGGATATACTTCTGATATCATTTAGTAGGGAGTAAGGACATTTGCAGAATGAGCTTCATAGAAGTTTTTTTGACAGTATAGGTATTTTGTCAAGTAAGAAGATAGTTAGGGTTTATCTAGCTCTCTTTGTTATCCAGAAGGGGTGAGGAAGCTATGGTAAATACAGCTTCTCTTATTCCATTCTCACTGTGTTTTGGAGAACACTCCCATAATCACTAAGATGCTATCTAAGAAGTGTTTTATGTGTTCCTGTTCATATTAAAATCACGTCAACAACATACTGTTAGGTTGAAGTGCATACTAGAAATTATAAAAGTCTTTGGTGTTACCAGGGGTGAGCCACACTCTTGACTTCTGAGTGGCAATGGTGCTGGGTGGCCATTACCTTTTTCCTGTTCAAGTATGCTGTGTTGTGTCAAGGATTTTACTTTTATTTCCTTTTGTGAACCTGGACAAAGGGAAGAGCTGAACTTCAACCCTAGACTGGAGTCATGTCTGAACTGGAAAGTTTCCTGGGTCTGACAGCAGGGTTTCAGTAATGTCCTCTCCTGGTTAACCATGCTTGGGACAAGCTTGCCTGTAACAGCACAGAGCAGGGTGATTTAATAGTTTCTGAGACCCACATCTGTCCCTTCTTCTATAATACTGTGTCCTACTCTGCTGCACAAAGTGCTCATTCTGGATGGACACGGTGCAGGATGAAGCCCCGGTATGTGTGGCCTGGTGCTCTCTGGCGAGTTCCCCTTATGCTGGAAGTTGACTGAGGTGTACAGTCCTGTCCTCCACCTGCTTCTCCATGTGTCATTCCATTGGCTCTGGTCTTTGATCCTGCACTAGCAGAAAGCTCACTTAAGGAAAAATATAGTTTTGTGTCATCTGGGTGATGTGAACTGGCTCAGTGCACAGTGAGGTGAGGTTAGAGACAACCCCAGGGACTGGGCTGCACCACCACAGCCACCAGTGAGGTTTAAAGACAGAGCTGGCACTTTTTGCTAAACTTGTAGTGGTTAGGTCTCAGGATTCTTTGTTTTTATTGTCCTTTAGCATGCTGAGGCATTGCTGATCATGCATTGATTTCTCTGTGGAGAAGAGATTGAAAAAAATTCAATGGACAAACGGTCAGAAAATCACTTATTCCCTCATGTGAAGTTCCAGAGGGAGAGTCCTTCCTGTGAAAATACTTAAAATATAAAAACATGGAATCAGAAGTGAAATGCAAAGTGTCTGAGGGGAAGAAGTGTGCAGAAAATAGTAGGAAAAGATAGAGAGCTGTTTAAAAGCAGAGTTGGCTTTTACACACTATTCCTTCCTCCTTGCCTAAGTGCTCATTTACGGTACAGAACATGGAGGAGGGAATACTTTCTGAAGGCCCTTAGAAACACAATGGACATTAGCCAGCACAGTGGGGGCTCCAAAAGTGGTTTTTAAAGCAATTTTTGAACAAATATTTGGCGATCACTGGAATTACAGTAATTTTTAATTATGAAAGGGAAGCCATTAGGAACTTCTAATACTTGATCAGAAATCAGTGCATTATTACTCCTGATTTTTTTTTTCACATTCTACTGAATCTTTGTTTCTTTGCCAGAAGGAAAGGCAAGGTAGCCACTGTAAACATAGCATGAAATTGCCAAAGCAGCAGTAAGTTTTGTCTAAACAGAGAAGTTTCTCCAGTTTAATCAGAGCTTGCTGAGGACAGATCTACAGCACTAGTTACACATCTATAGTTTGGTGGTGAGGTGTTCTTTCTCTTAGGGGTTGGTGAGGACAGTCCAACATGAGTTAGAGTAATGATGGCTTCTTAATACAACTGGACAGTAGCTCATAGTTTTGCCTGCTGTATTGCTTGGCTGGAAAGGGTTTTGATTTTTCTTTAGGGGTCAGGATGGGGTGACGGCATGAGATTTACATATAGAGTATTGTCCTTAGGATGGAAAAGGCTGGAAATGTTTTGTTTGGGGGAAAAGTTAGATCTTGAGGGAAAAAAGTAAAAGTCACAAAACTAAAGCTGGCAGGCTCTCCGGTTTTCTGTGCCTGTGATCTTCCAGTGACCCTTATTATACTCCTGGCTACAGCCATGCAAATATTTTCTTTAGAGTGAGATGTAATTTTATAAAAACAGTTTTCTCCTGTGCTCACTGAGTGCAGCATGTTTACAGGGCAGCCTCCTATCAGAATGTGGGGGAACAGTGCCTGTGAGTTTCATTGGAAGCTTTTATTGCATGTCAGCTTTGTCAATCCATATTTGAAAAGAAAATTTTTAAGTTTGCTGTTAATCTCAGAGATTTTTGCTGTAGCTTTAGACTGAAAGCCAATATGTATTACACTTGAATTCTTAAAATGTGAATAAAGTTGCTTTCAGCCTTTCACTTCGTTCATCTAAACTTTAAAACTTAATTTTCTTCCCTTTAGCCCTCTGCCATTTGTTGAGCATTTCTAGGCACAGATTTTGAGGGCTTAGGTCCTTAGGGTCAGTCCTGCCCTTTGTGTTGCTGGTTCAGCTTCAGTTCGCTCTGGTCTGGCTGATTTCTGATATCTGGAAAGCTTTGGGATCCAGGAGCATGGGAAAGAGGAATATGCCAGTGTAAGTGGGTAGGGACCATTTCTTGTAACACTTTTGGCTTGCTCCCCATCCATGTGTTCAGTTTTCCGAGCACCCAGCAATCCTTCCTCTTCCCTGACATTCCACTGCTCAAGGGCAGTAACAGGCTCGTGAGCCCATGCCGAGAGAAATGTTGTACTGAGATTTCTTGGAAAGAATCTCATCTGCTATTGCACATGTTTGTTATTTTTGCCTCCTTCACCATTCTTAATAGGCAATTCTCATTTCCCACCTCAGTCCCCTTTTAATTGGTGACTGTCCCTCCCTCCCTAGCCAAGATGAGAGGAGAGGTTATTTTTGCTAGTGCTGTTTCTCAAATAGGCCACCGGTATCCAGTAAGTAGTGCAGTAACTTTCTCCATCAGTTAGGTGGATTTCTCAAGCCCTCCCAGTGGCAGTGCAACATGTTTCTCTTTTACTTCTGGCTTGCAGTTGTCACTAACATTAACTCCTCCCAGTTCCCACTTCCTTGAAACCCAGTCTGAATAAGGATCATGGGATTTGAATGTGCCTTGCTTTGCTGCTGCTGCTGCTCTGGATGTTTGGGTTGTCTCTGTGCTCTTTGTAAACTGTATGCTGTGATCTTCTTTTTGGCTTTGCCTGTTCCAAGGAGCAGTTGACAGTTGTTAAAATCAGTTCTGGGCCAGCTGTGATTTGATGCGATTAAACTGTGTTAAATGTGTTCCAGAACTGTTTCCTGGCCTAGATAGCAAACTAGTTAAACCCTGGGTTTGGAATCTATTTTGGTATGATTTGGCCCTGTACCCCTAGGTAAGCTGCGTCCCTCTTTGAGGGTCAAACAGAACACAGGGTGTGTGCACAGCACATGATCTTCTACCTTTAATCAGTCACTCTCCTGTGTCTCCTTGGGCTTTTAAAATTGCTCTTTGCATATTGAAGTCTTGTCTTGAGAATTATGTACTGCACCTACTGCAATAGTGTGATTTTGTCAGCCATAAAGACTAAGGTGCAGTGGTCTGATTTTCCCTGTCATCAGTTGCACTGGTACAAACCCCACTTTATACTTGCTTGGTACACCTGAGTATGCTGCCAGGCTCTTAGATTGGGGTTTTTATGAAGGCTTGCAACTTTGGTTAAAAAAGAGGGTAACCTTGGCCTTGACAAAAATTCCTGCTGTCTCCTAGAAATGCATGTCAGAGTTGGGAAGGAAATAATGATACATTTCAGAGGCAATGCCTTGCAAAGAATGCCAAACTCCATTTTTATTATGGGTTAATTGCCAAAGAGGCAAACCCTGAATTCTTACCTGTATTTTTGGCTTAATTTTCCTTCTTCCCTTCCACGCAAACCCCCCTCTAACTCATGCTTTGAAGTGTTTAAAACTAGGTTAGTCTCTGGCTGAAGGTGTGTGGTAGAACCTCCTTTTAGTTCTTGCTGGGACCTGCCCGTTTTGCAGCAAGAATGCAGGCGAACCCATCTGAACACTGATCATCTGTCCTTTGTAAGGGATGGAAGATTATTTTTCCCTTCATTTGACACAATACATGGGCAAGGGAGTCCTTGAGCATCTCCGTTCCAGAAGCCACCTTGAGCAGCCAGATTTGTACAAGCTGGAGTGCCCATGGAGGTGGGAGAAGAGGGCTTAGTGAGGATGCTTGGGCTGAATTTAGGTGATGGCATGACAATCAGTGGAGAAATTTCCTTCTGCTCTCAGATGTTGCTGTCAGCTGCTAGCTCAGTAGTTGACCACATTCTTAGCAGATCAACCTACACAGATGTCCTGAACTGACCAGAGAATTCAACATTTCTGTTGCTGACTGGAAGGACAGAGCACAGGGACCCCAACACTAAGATAATCTGTATTTAAGAAGACCTCTGCATACATTTTTTTAATCCAAAATAAAATGTTATGGAAGAAGGAAGTCTTCATCCTCACCTTTGCTTTGATTTCATTACAATACTGATGATGTAAATTTATTTGCAAAAACAAGACTGGGCAAAAGATTCCTTTCTGATTTGACAACAACAAGCAGAGTGCTTTGAATACTAGACTAACGTGAAAATAGTTTACTTATAAAGTACATGGTTTACCTTCACTGGCTCATAATTAGTCACAAAAACATAAAGAACATTTAAAGAATTATTTACTAATTTGTTGAATAAAAATTCGACATGGAATTTTTGATGCCCAGTTTTAAAAAATGTTTTGGAAAAGCTCCTAAATTTTCCCAAATATTTTAGTGCTTTTTCTTGAATGGCTGTTATATCTTGAAAATACTAATTAGCACATTATTTTAAGTCTCTTATGTTTTCCTCTGTTGCTGGAATTGGTAATTGTGGACCACTGTGCAGGTGGGCCATCACATTGGCCTCTGGAGTTTTTCCCCAGTGGCTGGTCCAGCACCAGGGTGTGTGATCCTCATTTGAATAGTCTTCCCATTGCTGTGGGAATCTCTGGTACTGAAAATTAATTACTCTAGTGACTATAAATTGGTATAATCACAGTGTTTTTCTGTAGGTATTACAAATATTTTATGTTTAAACAGAAATAGCTATAGTTAATATTAATATGAGAAATGAAATATTAATACACAAATAGAAATTTAAGCTATAGCAAAGAAATATTATCTTACAAATGTGATGGTTTTATACTTTTCTCTGAATTAGCAGGATAATAATAGTAATTCCCTGCTCCCTGCCCCTTCCACAAATCTCAAGGTATTTCAAATGGGTGATAAAGACATATTTATTTTCCACATTTATAGGGTGGAGGTACTGAAGTACAGGTGGAGAAGTGAGTAATTTGCTCAGCATGGCTGGTGGTGATGGGGTAGAGGAATTTGTCTCCTTGGTCCCCAGTTAGCATCAGCACCTCCCAGGTTGTAAGGTGGAAGCACAAGTGTAGGAGATGGTGCTTTGCCTGTGGGGTGTGGTGGAGCAACACAGACCTCAAAATTCAGCAGCTCCACTGTCCCAGATCTCCCTTGGAAAGTCTGCCTGACCTGCTGAAAAAGCAGGGGATGGGGTTTCTTGTTTCATCACAGGAGCACCACGTAGATTTTTCTTACCATAATGGCAATTTAATGCTAGTCATGAATAAGCTGGCTAAATCTTGAAATTTTTAATATTCTTTGTTAGTATGATGAGACTTTTTTTGCTGAGATTTATCTTCACATAAATCTGAAAAGAGTTTTTAATGCATGACAAATCAGTACTCGAACTTGATGAACAACAAACTTCAGTTTTTTCATTTTTGGAGTCAGTCACGCACAGGGATAACCGGGGACTGCCCATTTGAGTAAAAAATATTCCTGTACATATAAAATTGCAAGACTTGGGCATTGAATGGACATTTTTGTGGAGATCTGTGCGAAGTGGATCTTTTTCACCCCATTTGTGCAGTTTCTGCCACAGCTGAATCTCACCTTTTCTTCAGGCTCTAGTTATTGTGTAAAGCAAATGCACACTGCTGTAAAGAGCTGAAAGGCTTCTCACCTGATGCCCTGGGAAGGAAGAGGAGCTTCAAGCCCCTGTGCCTGTTGGGAATTCATAAGCATTGCAGAGTGAGCCATTGCTCAGCTAATCACCAGTAACTTCCATCTGTTCTGGGTTCTACTGTACCTGTCTCTGCAGAGAGGTTTGCAGTGTGGGGATTCATTTAAGGCATGTCTATGCAGTAAAATAGCTGGGGCTTACCTGGAAATACTGAAACTAAGAATTTTGTTGCTTTAGTCATTCTAAACTGGAATAACCTCCAAAAAGCATTAAAACCTTGAAATCTGATTACCTGTATGAAAGTGCTAAATATTTTGGGACCTTGTTTTTCTGAAGGATTTTTGTTCCATGTTGCCACACACATGGAGTGTGAAATTTAGCAAGCTTTCTCCAAAAGCTGCTTTCAGCTTTGAAACTAATGTTACTTGTGCTGGTTTGAAGTAGTTCATACCTGTTTATTATGCCTGTTGCAAAATCTACCTACCTATTTACATAGGTGTTGGGGAAACAAGGATGATATGGAGCAGCATGAGTGGAAGGAGAGGATGGTGTGAGTTGTGATTCTACTTGTCTGCTTATTTTCTGGTTTGGAGACAGCGAGCACCTGCTGATTTAGGGGTTTTCTGTATGTGATTTCATGCCTGTGATTAGCATTTCTAAGGACATGACACATACGGTTTCACCACTTAAATACATTCTGTAAATATGTAAACAGAAAATTACAGAGATGGTCATTGTCTGACTGTCCTGACTGGTCTCCAGAGTCAACCCAACAGGACTCAGCACGCTCCATTGGGCCCATCAGAGACAGCAGAGCTCAGTCTTCAAACTCAGAAGCAGAATTCCATCTTGGATTGGAGTTACCACCTGTTTTTGATGCTTCCTTAAAGGCAGTTGCTTTTCTCATTTTCCTTCCTTTTAAATGGTGGGGCAGGAGATTGAGATCTTTAGATAGACACTGGAATGCACTTAGTGTTTTACTGTTGGAAGTCAAACTCTATAGAAAACATCAGCTGCTTTACAGAAATCTGTAATTGCATTTGATCTGAAATCAGCCATTTGTTAATCTGAAATCAGCCATTGTTATGAGAGGATTTCTCAAGGTAGATGATCACAGAATATTCTGAGTTGAAAGGGACCCACAAGGATCATCAAAGTTCAGCTCCTGTGGCCCCAAGAGCCCCACTATGTGCCTGAGATCATTGTCTAAACACTTCTTGAACTCTCAGCCTGTGACTGCTTCCCTGGGGAGCTTGTTCCAGTGCCCAAACACCCTCTGGATTAAAGAACCTTTTCCTAGTATTTAATGAATAGTAATAACAAGACTTTTGAGTTCTGGGGAGGAATGAGATGTCCTCTATGAGGGTGTATTTTAAAAATACTTTTTTGGACAAAATCTGGGAATAACCCCTGGTTAGCTGATCTTCCTGTTGGACTTCCTAAGTTAATAGCAAGTCTAGATTTGTTTGGCTGCTTTGAGGAATTATTAGTGTTCTGTCTGAATTGAGCTTGTACGTAAGGTAGAGGTGGAAATCTTCTTAGTTTCATGTTCAACTACCAAAAAATCACAGCAAAAGCAATCAAATGCTTTGTCACCATTGTGCTGTTCAGTAGCTATAAGTGGAACCATGTGACCACTGAATATTTAGTAACTTCCACTTCTGTAATTCTTTTTGTTTCTTTCCTGCTTTTTGTTGTTGTTGTTGTGAAAATGAAGTCATAAATTGTTAGAAGCAAGGAGAGTGGTCATGTGCTATCTAGTTTGGTGTCTTAAATGGAGATTTTTCTTCCAAGATTTGATAGGTATTTCTCACTTAAAACCTATTATTTCTGAGCTTGCCAATCATGTCAGTGTGTTGAGTTCAGGTATTACATGAAGGGTAAATCTCCTTGTGACATAGAGCAGTGAGGGCCCGTGTTCTGGCAAGGCCTTTCCTGAGTTTTAATAAATACAGACAGGAGATGAACAGCTCTTCACCACAAGAGGTGTGTTTTTGTCCTGTGCAGGTGCAGCACTCTGCATGCATGCACACCTAGCAGTTCCTCTGTTCCTGTTGCAGCATGGCTCCTTGCTCTGCAGGAAAGCTGCTGCTCAGAATGCCTGCCTCATACAGAAAAATAATTTTATAAACCATTTCAGAAAGAGCAGCTTCCAATTTACTGAGCGACTTAAACATGCTGTACTTTGCTTTGTTTCATCATGGTAAAAGCCATTGAATGGGTAACTCCTAACCAGCAATAAAACAGGTATAAACAGGTGTAAAACAATGTACTATTCAAGGTATCTCTAGAGGGGAACAGTAGCTAAACACCTTTTCACTTGATTTTGCCTGGCCTGGAAAGGAGCAGGACTGTCCCCTTCCCCATTTTTGGAGGCTGCTCACCTGGGCCAGGGGTCTGAAGGGAATATTTGGTTATCCCCAGACTCACTAAGTTTTGAGTTGCCCAAAAGGTACTAGCCAGAAGCAGAGCTGGTGTTCTGAGCTCGTTTGAGGGAGAGCTGCTTCCCTCCTGTTTGGGTTTTGCTTTTTTTGTGGGTGTGATGTCATCATTCTGCGAGGTCTGCGCCGCTGCGTCCTCCAGGAAAACAAAACAGGGCAACGAGACCTGAATGTCAAATGCAAAAAACAAGCAGATCTGATTCTTCCTTTTCTCCCTCCCCCTTTTTCTTTGAAAGGAGCTTTCAAGCTGACTTTATACAACAGGAATTAGCTTAATAGAAAAAGAGAGTGAGAGAAGCAGAGTTACTTCTTTTCAGTTCTTACTATCAAGTTCTCAAAAATAACTCCTTCCTGCCTTGTTGGAGAATGGGATGTATGTTTTGTGCCAGGTGCAAATAGAGGTGCACTTTATGAATATCCAAGTATTCCTTGTTTCAGAGATGTTTTATCTTTTAATATAACCTTTCTCTGTTCTTGAATTTTTGGAGGTATTTAAATGAGTGCTACACGGTGTCTTCTTGCCACGCTTATGTGAATTTCTACTGGGGAACTGTTCCATACACTTGATGTGTTTGTATAGATATCAAGGTAGTACTAGAAGCAGCCTTCCACCAAGATTATCTTTGGGCCCTGGCCAGGGTCAGGGGAGCAGCCAAAACCAACTGCTGGGCTGATATAACCAGGATGATTTTTATTCGAGCCTTTGGAATTGTATGAATATAAGAATGTACTGGAATTTTTCCTTCTTTCTGGGAGCCCTTTTGTGGCCTGGCAGCAGTTGGCTCTCATGCAGCTTGTTAGCTATACTGAGCAATACACTTCCTATTAACATGGTTTATTCTTTTTCAGCCTAGAAGAGCTTTAGATATTCCCTCATTCAGAATGACTTTGCAAAATAATCTGCAGAGAGGCATTTTGAGGCTTTTGGAGGCTCTAAACTGAGTATTGATAGTGAGGGGATGGGCTGGTGGTCTCTGAGAAGCTGTCCAGATGTAGTAAGAACTTCTGGGCAGTGAACAACACTGGAGCCGGTATTTTTTGCCCTGTTGTGTTCAAGAACCTTAATTACTTCTTGGTTGCTCTTTATAGCTTGTGTCCAAAAAGTAAATAGTGTTTTCTGGCATGGCCTGTTGAGCTCTCAGTAGCTCCCTGTCCAGCTGGGCTGCTTGGGTGAGCTGCATGCATGATGAGGAGCAGTTCTTGCTTTTTGCTTGTTGGTTGTTGGGGATGTATCTGCCCAAGGTATCAAGAGGTTGTCCTGCTTTCCCAGTTCAAAAATCCAAGATGCTTAGAATTTATAAAATGGACACCTGACGTTCCCTTTGTTTATTAGCCAACAGGAGCAGTCAGAAAATAGCTCTTCTTCTAATACACGAATCGTTGCTTGAAACTTTGCAGTTGGTTTTTTTCCTCTTATTTGTCTGTTCCTACTGGCAAACAAAAGGCATAATCCATTATTCCAAACTGCTGAAAGAGGCTTCAAATTGCCAGGTATGAAATTATGCTGCTTGTTCCGTTACCAGTAGGAAACGGCATGTGAAATGTTTCAAAACCTACAAAGGAGAAAGTTCTTTGTATGTGTGAATTTAGTATTCACAAAAGGTGTCAGATTGACAGCCATGGAGATTGTGGAGATCGGAATTTTATTTATCCCTAGAGAAGATGCAGTGCAGACTGCAGTAGTGCAAAAAATTCCTGTTTTATTCTGCTGTTACACCCTACCTGTGCCCTTCACAGGCAGCCTCTTGGGATGAGGAGCTCCTCCTTTCTCTGCACCCCTTCAGAGAGCTGGCTGACAAAAGGATGTGAGGGTGGTTTTTTTGTGTGTGATGTGGGTGCTTGTCTCCTGAAATCTGAACAGATGTGGCAGGAGTTTGATAACATCTACCCCTAAACAGCCACTGGAGCAGAGACAGCCTTCAGCCCCCATGTTCTCTGACTGGAGGCAGGCTGAGAGTTTGAGGCAGAAGATGTTAGTGGTCATGTTTCTGTTATTCACCAACTTAGCTGTCCTGCAAAGATTTAACACTCCTGTATTGAAACTCTAATGCAGCCAACTTCTCCTGCTTTGTCTAAAAATGTTTGATAAATTCCCCAGGGAGAATTGGGAGGTTCTCTAGGAGGTGTCGTGTAAGAGGAGTGTGATGTGAGTTGTCCATTTGCCAGATGAAAATAGAGAAAGAATATCGAGCCCTGTTTCTGAC
>VYXD01012053.1:38467-67543 GCA_013397195.1 Hylia prasina | reverse complement strand
AAAAAAAAAAAGGAAGCAAAGAACACAAACCCAACATCAAAACAAACCAGCAGGTGATTGATTTTTGAAGATTTCCAGCAGCTCTCTGGCAAGATCCCTTGTGCCGCTGCTCTCTTGGGACTCTTCTTGTGACTGTCCTTGTTCCATGATGCTTTGCTTCTTCACATCTTGCTAGAGCCAGGCCCCTCCTGTTGCATATTTGCATTTTAAGGAGGCCCTTCAGACCATAGAGCTCAGTCCTGCTTCAGCTGTGCTGTGTGGTTATTGCTCTGGGTAGTAGCTTTAATCATCTCCAGCTCCCATCCTTCATTAGATGGAGATTGTGTGGCTCTGAGCAGTGTGGTTTAGCTTGGACCAAATCACTGATTGCCTTCAGATCAGCAGCTCCTGGGAATTGCCAGCACTGCTGTCCAGCACGGCCCCGGCCAGGACACAGCCTTCCAGCCCACTCCCTGCCAGCAGGAATGCTTAAGGAGAAAAATAAGATTCATTTAATTGGCTTTTTGTTTGTCTCCTGAAGACCAGTTCAATCTTGGAAAAATCACCTGTTGGCAAATTCCTGCCTCACTTCCTGAAAAAGCTGAGGCCAAAGTCATTGAAACAGGCAGGACAACCTTGTTTTCAGAAAGTCCGAGTGTGAGAGCTAGTTCCACCACATCTCAATTAACCTTCTGTTTAAATGCACAGAAAATAGTTTTGTCCATTGACAGAAGCAGTCAAATTATTGTTCCCCTCAGTTGAAGGGTAGGAGTGGAAATGGTTGCTGATTATTTCTTCTTCGTTCATTTGCTTTTGTGAATGATTGCTGAGAACAGCTGGATTAAGTAGCTTTATGTGTGAGCACACAAAGAACCTGTGAAATGTAGAGGTGTTTGGATTTGTGCTGTTGAAAAGACCAATTTCTGATTACAGTTTTCTGTCAAATTTAGGATGGATGTGTTTCTACATGAGCTGAAATTACCATTCCAGCCTTAAATCCCTGTAGCTCTTGGTAGGTACGTACATACAAGTGGCTTAAGCTCTTTCCTCCTCTCTTCAGACCAGAAAAAAAGTGCTGCTTTTCTTACTTGAGAGCTGAAGAGTTGATCTACCAGAGAAAAGTTTTTAAAAATACTCATAGTAAGGGTTAACCCAGGTAGAATGAAACTTGGACATTAAACCTGCTTTGTGGTCCGTGTTTATGAATTGTTGTTCCAAGTATTTTCTTCAGGTGCAGATGTTGACCTACCTCTTTCATCCCTTGTGTTCAGGACAATTAGTAATACTGCCAAACCAGAAAAGAGACAGATAATTTTTTTAAAGCAGATCTTTGGAGAAAAGATGCAGTCATTTACCTTCTGTATACATGTACATTCTGTGCGTGCAGAATGATGTATCAACTCAACCTTTTTTTCCAGTGGAGAGGCAAGCACAAGGATGTCTAAATCTGTGTTTGATGGACTTTTTAGGAAACCTGTAAGGAGAGATGTGCTGAATGTGCTGGGTGTGTTCCACTGCAGTGAATTCAGCTCTTGACTCCACAGTGCTTGCAGGTGATGGTGTTCAGGGAAAACACAGCACTTAAGCATTCCATGCATGTGTCTTCCTCCTAGCAATATATTTATGTGTATAAAATAATGCTATAGGCAGGTAAAGTATAAAGGTTAATTTGTTTATGTCAAGTTCCATCAAGATTGAGACTCTGTATTTGTCAAGCACTTGTTTAACTGGGGGCTTAATTCCCAAATGGGACCCATCTTTGCAATGGCAGTAAGAGGGTGAACCAGCGCTGAGTGTTGCTGAGGCATTTTGCAGCTCCTGGTGCTGAGCAGGCAGTGATCCCTGGAGAGCAGCAGAAGATGCTCCAACCTTGGACTATGAGAGATCAGAAGGACTTTTTCCTGCAAGAGAGGCTCCTCTTGTTTCCAGTTCCTAGACTGTCAGGAATCTGTCCTGTGTTCAGTGAATCATTCCTGGAGAGCATTCAGGCAGTGTGGAGGAGGAAAATGCTTGGTGTGAATGCAGAAGGTATAAAAGTCAGATGAGAGGGGAGAGATAAGAATATGTCAGGACAGAGTACAGTGAAACTGGGACTGCAGAGGGGTCAGAGGGGTAGGAGCTGGAGCTGATGGAGAGCTGGAGCTGGAGGTTTGCATGAGAGGTGACTTGGGAGCCTGGGAGATAGGGAGGGAGGCAGCAAAAGAAGATGGGTTGGCAAGGGAGATGGCAGTCTGAATTCTGACACTTTCTAATTTTGGAATGCTTGCCTTTGTAACCTTAATAATTTTGTTCTAATACACCAGATACAAAAATTGCATTATATGTTCTGAGGAATTTGGTTACTATGGTAATGGGTATATAAGTACATAAGAGATGAGATGTCAGCAGTCAGAACAGCTGTAATGTAGCACGCAAACCTGAGACTACTGGAATTTGGGAAGCAGGCTCTTACAAACTTCTGCTTCAGTCTCATTTCTCACTGCAAGGATATGGGTTCCTGTGTGAAAGTGGTGTCAGAGCTTCTACAATAAATCTTTTGGGATTTTGGAATTTCAGCAGATATGCCCAAAATTTCCAAGTAAACAGGCCACGTACCTTCTGTGCCAGGCTGAGGGGGTCTCTGTTCCCACCCAGCTGCTGGAAGTGCAGGACAGATGCTGGCTGGACAGACCATGGGCATCCAGGATGGGAGCAGGCTGCTGCTGCCCTCTGCTCAGGCTCCTGTCTCCCTCCTTGCACAAAGGCCGGGGCTGGCTGAGCCATGGATGTGGGACTCATTCCCAGCATCACACAACCCGTTTCCCCCTCGCCATGTCAGTGCCTTGTCTAGGTGGATTTGGGGCAGTGCAGCTGGTACCTTCTGTGCCAGAAGCCATTGTATTTGTTATGGCAGTTGGGTGATGGTGAGGTGTTGCCCAGCCACAGCATCTGGGGAAGATGATGGGGGAGCAAGAGCATCCTGGGGAGTGTCAGGCAGGAATGTGGGGCAGCTGTTGGCACAGGAGTGGAAAGGATGGTGGCTCTTGCACACTTCTGATCCCTTCCTCCATTTGCAGCGACGATATGTTTTCCATACCCACCCACACCTTCTGATTGAAAAACCATTTCCGCAGTGTTTCCTGTGGCTGGGGACAGGTGGGTTATGAGGATTATCCTCAGCAGGACAGGGTTGCTGGAGAGCTGATGGAGCAAGCAATGTCCAGGCTGGACGAGTACTGCAAGTACAGTCCATCCCATGCAGGTGTGGGTCAGGACAGCACAGGGCACAGCTGCACATTGGAGATTTCTTAAAGCCAGGCATATTGTAATGGTGTAAGGATGAGTTAGGGAGGAAAAATGGGCTGGAGGGAAGCTGCTGGTGACTTTTGAAGGTTCAGCCTTCAGACAGTTTTAAGTGGTGTTTTAGTCTTGAGGTACATGTGAAAGGACTGTGTTAATGGAATTTGCTGTGCCGAGCTGGGGGGTGTTGTCAATCCAGAGGAGGACTGAAGTCTCTGGCAGGATTGAATGAACTGGAGGATTTGCAGTATTGAGACCCAAATGGAAGAGTGCAAAGGGGACGGTCATGCAGTAGCAAATATATAATAACATACATAATATATAAAGATACATTGTTCTATATAAAGATACAAAATAGAAAAATACTGTTTATCAGTTAGAAATGGAAATGCAAAAGACTTGAATATAACCCTTGATACAATGGTGATTTTTAAACTTTAGTGCTATATATCTAGGAAGTAAGCAGATGTGGAAAATGGTGGTGGAGGATTTTTTTTTAAGCTTCATTTGGGACAGATGTGAGGAAGGGCTCCTAGAATGGTCTGGGAAGTCAGTTCTCTCTCCTGCGTCATAAAGGGAGACAAAACTGGCTTTTTTCAGCTAACAGGCTTAAGGGGACAGTATTCTATCTCTCCTTGTGCTTATCCCTCAGTATTGAAATGGGAAGAAAACTGTTTAAACACTAAGGCTGGTGTGGGAAGAAGAGTAAGACACTGTAAACTTGCAATAATAAATCTGTAAATCAGTCTTAATCAGTTCTTAATCTTAAATTGGTTCCTAATCAGAATAGGAGTGGGGTTCTGGAGCAGCCTTGTAATCAGAGTAGTGGCTTTGAGAAGTTCTCAGGAGTTGGTTATTATTTGATGATTGGATTCTATTATAAAGTTGCTTAAAATAGCAGGAGCAGGACTTAATTGGACCTTCAGTCCTGTGATCTTAACAATCCAATTGAGACATACTCTGTATATCTGAGCCACAAATTGTTTTGTGTGTTAGTTGAAATGAGCATTTTCCCCATGAAAGCAGATAAAACTCATCAAATTAAAAGGTTATGCTTGTTATCTTAATACATGCTGAAAACTATTTTTTAAGTGAAAAACATAAAGAGATTCAGACCTTGCAGAAACCGGTGGGGAGGCATTTCTTCAAGTAGGTAGAATAGTAAAAAAAAGGGGATTTTTAAAATTTGTTTTTGTTTGGGTTTGATTGTTTGCATCTTCCCCTTGTGTGCTGTGTAGGAAATGGTTCTGCTCAGTCATGTGAAGACTGGAAAAAAAAAATAACCTGAGCTGGAGTAAAACTGGACAAATTGGCATGACTTTGGGGAATTCCAGCAGGAAAGGAGGTGCTCACGGGCTCTAGAAACGTGTGACATAATTGCTCATTAAAGCTACCCCATTTATGGCTACAGATAATCTGGTAGCACAGATTTAACAGCTATAAAAGGTTTTAAACTCTTCTGCAGCTGAAATATGTTTGAACCCCTTTTTGAACGTGCTTTAAGTTACAAACTTAGGTAAGCAGCTGTAAATCCTTGCTGCGCTGCCATTGTCTGTGTGCTGCAGTGGGTTGGTCACTCCTAAAGAACAGAATAATTTTTCACTGGTCATCTGTTCTGACAGGGCCTCTCTGCCTGTGCCCCGTGCTGAAGGGCCATCACATACATGCACCTTCCTAGAACCTCTCTTTATTTCCCTGCAGCCTTTCAATAAACCCTTTTTTCTATTTATGATAGCAATCCTGTATTTTATAAAATCCTTTGTTAAAAGAATTTGACCTTTTTCATATCAAGGTGTGTTTTGATGGTGCTTGTTTGACCCTAGAAGGTTAGCAACATAAAAATTGTCATCCGTGTTCTGATACCTCGCCTGTCTGGTCCTATCTGCTGTCCCTGGCAGTGGTGACAACCTGAGTGCTTCAGAAGCAGTGCCAGGAGCATCCAGGAATACCTTACCTGACCTGGCTGTGGATGCTCTTACTCATGTAAATGCCTGGTTTAAAAAACAGTGTTTCTGTCTCTTGGGCTCAATGTCTCACAGTCATTTCTGCAGGTTAATTTTGCTGTTTATACCTTGATTGGTTGAATTCCTTCACTCTGTTATAAACATGCTGCTCTTACAGTTTATGGCTTCTCCCTTTGTTTGTGAAGTCTGAACACTTATCATGACCTTCTTATTTATGATTTTTAACTCTTACACCTTTTCTCCTTAAGCTTAGTTTATATTTTTAGGCATTTGCAACTTCCTATTTCTAAGGAGTCTTTTTTACTGTACTTCCATTTTACTGCTATATATGAATGACGAATAATCTCCAGGAGCAGGCCATGGCAGAGACTTCTTCAAGTACTGTCAGAAATTCTGTATTATTTTTGCTGAGTTTTCTGCAGCAGGCTTAGCTCCTGAGTTATGTTTAGTTTAAGAGTAGGTATGTGCTTTATGGTTCTTTACTATTTTGACCTCTCATCTCCTATCTTGTTGCTCATTCATACTCTTTTTTAAGGTTCCTGTGTACTTTTTGATGCTGTCAGCTGCCCTAAATAAAACATGTCATGTACCTTTCCTTCCCATCCAGATCTTAAGTGCAGATATTATGCTGGATCCACACATTTTGTGTGGCCATTCTGGTTGCAAGAGCCTTTTCTCTTGTTCAAAATGTAATGAAATTATTATCTGACCTCTTGCTTTTTTTAGTTTTGTATCAATTTGGAGGTGATGCTTCTGTTCTCCACCTATGACTAATTCTCACAGTAATTTTGTGTGCTTTTTCCACTTCACTTTGAATATCCTTTTGAGTGGTTCTGTTCTTTTAATGACATATAGTCTAGTGCATAAATGGTTTGTTTTCTGGTTCTTAGTGTAGCACAGTCACCAAGTGATTAGCATGCTGCTCCCACTAATTAATAGTTCAGTTAATTCTTCTGTTCAGTTTGGCTGCAGCCATTGTTGGGACCTTCTCTGGAGCAGCAGCAGCTGCTGGAAGGGGACAGCAGCTGTGACAAAAGCTGTACGTCACTCTGGAGCTACGTCAGACTTTGGGGCAGCTGCTTTGTCGTCCCCATAGCTCAGTAATGTTTAATTTACGTGTTTATGGAAGGACCATCTGTCTTGGCCTGTGACAGCACCTTACCTTACAGCCACTTATCTTCTTTGTGCAGGTCATTTACCTTCTCTCCTGTTCCCTTGTTCTCCTGTGTGGCTTTTTGTTAGGCTGGGTGACTACCCAAGGCTTCTCACTGTTGCAACTTGGTTTGTAAGATTGTTCCTACAGAATTTCACAGAGTTCTCCTGGATTTTTCTGTTTGTGTTTGCCTTTATTTTCTGCTTCAGGTTCTTCCTGCTGGCATCGGTTTTGGCAGGTTTATACTTGCTCAAATAAGAATCTGACCTGTGGACTGGAGGGTTGGATACAGCTTCTTGCTGGAATGGGAGTGTGTCCTGGAGTTCTGCACTCCAGGGAATTCATTTGCAAGCTCAATTTAAACATTTTCTCTTTTTTCTTTTTTTTTTAACTGATTGACCAGAAAGACTTTGAATTGCTTCCTTTCAGGCCTCTTTCTAAAACTATGGTGATACTGCCACTTTTTAATTACTTCTTTTCTCAAGGGTAATTATCTATGTTGTGAGCTTTAGTAGCTTATTTCTGAGTTATTTATGCTGAATCCAAAATAGCTAATTTGCTTACGTTTACTCTATTTATTGTTCTGGGACAGAATTGCTTAGGGGTCAAGAAAAGGTTTCTTTAAACTCAAGTCCCATTAGGATATCTGACTAAGTTTTTTTTATGGGCAGCTGGAGTTTCCCAGTATTTTTGTCTCTAGATTTAATTGACTCTCATCAACTGGCCTGTTGCTAACCTGTTCCTGGCCAGAGTGCTGCCAGCACAGCATCTCCCACACTGCATCCATTATAACGTGTGCTCCTTGCTTGGAGAGACGTGGCTGTGGAGGGCTGGCTGTAGGTGATGGCACTCACAGAATGTTTATTAATGTGATGCTTTATGTTAGTAAAGGAAAAGAGTTGGCAACGACTGAACTTAATGAATTGCAAAAGAAGGAGGACAGAAGATTTCATTTTTTCCAGTTGCCTTCCTCATAGCTTTGCTAGCCTAAGGAATCACTAAATTTAGACCTGACCTTCTTAATAAATCACAAGCAAAGACATCCAGGAGATGTGTTAGTGTTGACTATGTCAAGGAATGGTGAGCACTTCTTGAACTTTCATAGCCCTGGTCTGTGAGAAATGAATGCTGGCTATTCTTCAGCTGTTCTATAGGTCTAATTTTTGATCTTGTGGGATATTCTGTTTTAAATAGTAGGAAAAAAAGCAAGGAGCTTTTTTGCATTAATTTTTCTCAACTGCATCAATAATGTCTTTTATATATATTGTTTAAGTGGTAGGATCAGTGTGTAGATTTGGTGTGAGTGACATTGTAAAAATTGCCAGTTAACAAAACTAGTATTTTCAGGAGTACAAGTAGTGTTAGAAATACTTGTGTTTCCTTATAACTGACATAGGAAACCTGTCAAAAGAGATTTAGTTTGTTCAGAATATTTTGTCTTTAACACAAGTACACACTTGCCCAGTTAGTTATCTTTTAAATTCTTAGGAAACTTGAAAGATTGTAGAAATAATTAAAAATAAATATTTACACCCAGCCCAGAAACACAGATCCTGGGCTTGTCAGTGAAGGTTTGGGAAATGCAACTTTCTGACCCTTTCGTTAGTGACATTCCTGGAAAGTAAACACCCAAGCAGAACAGCTCAGCGGGATCAGAAAGTGTGCTGGGGTAAGTAATTCAAGGAGTTGATGATGGACATTTTAGTGTCAGAATCTTGAGAGGAAATCAAAGTAAGGCACAGAGTCTACAAGTACACATATAAGAGAAATGCAAGCAGTGCTTGAACATAAAAGTGTCTTCCTGAGGCTATTCTGTGAAAAAGTATAATAAAAGAAAAAAACAGAGGTGGAAAAGCAGGGAGAGAAAGGAAAAAGAATCTGCAGAGAGGTTTTTTCAGGATAGAACTATTCCTCAAGAATCCTTTAAAACGAAATTGAAAAAGGAATCTTATAGGAATGGTAGGCTTGTTCCTTTTCAGATGAAGAAAGAAGTACTGAGTGGGGAAGAAAAGCCTGTTTGAACATAGATGCTCACACAGACAAAAAATTGCAAGAATTCACTGTAATATCCAGGTGCAGATTCATCTTATCCTTCTAATCTATTCCTTCTAGAAATAGCTAGGTGAGGGAATGTGGAAGATAAAGGGGACAGCATTTCATGCCTGTTCTTTGCTGAACTCCTATGGAGAAGGATCTCTGTTCCTATGCAGGAAGCAGAACTTTGTTACAGAGTGTACATGGGGTTAGAGACCATGTGAAGTACCCTTGCTGCTGTAAGGGAAGTGATGGAAGTGTCCAGCACAGCTCTAAGATCTCACCTGCTTCAGGCTTTGGCAGCAGAAGGATCTGCTCACTTGGAGATGAAATGATTCTGTCTTTTCCCTTGCCCTGGAGACTGGCAGAAAGCAAAGGAACATCTCGTGTACATGAGCTTGGAGTAAAAAGCAACGTGGAAAAGAATCTCAGTGGGGCTTCCTGTGCTCCACAGGTTTGCTCATCCCATTCCAGGTGGTTTTGTTCTGCTTGTAGTTGGCATTATTTTAGGATGATCAGTTTGGTGACAGCTTTTTGGATATTTTTCTGAGTAGTTAACATTTTTCTAACAGCTTCTTGTAGAATGTCATTCATCTGCACCTCCCTTTTCCTTAATGATTGACAGCACTGGTGGATCCAGTGTGGAGAACAAATGTAATGAAAAGAATGATTTTAAGATCATTAAAAGAGAGGCAAGTTCATTACTTTGTCAGCATTTTTTTGTCTGAGCTGCAGCTCACGACTAAGTGGTAAAAGTAAGTTAGCAGGATCCCAAGGGAGATGTTCCTGAGTGCCCTTTGTCCCCTTTGCAAGGCATGGGAGAAGTTAAACGCCCTTTGCTGCATCTTCAGCCTTTTTTTGTTTCATTTCTGGTTTGGGTTTGTTTTGTTTTGTTTTGGTTTTTTTCCCTCCTTAATTGCCACTCTAGGAAGAATTCCAAATTGCAGAACTAAGAGGAGAAAAAATAACATGTTTTTAACTTGGTGGGAGAGGCTTAGCCAAGTGCACAAGGAGTCTGTGACACGGGGTTTTGCAGGAGTCAAGGGGCTACAATTCCTGTCTGTTCTGGGAGCTTTGAGGTGCTGATGAACCTTCCATTGTGACAGTCACTGGAACACAACTGTCTTGATGCCATCTGCCTGGGGTCACTGAGGGTGGACAGGAAGCTGATTCTTAGCTATTCAAGGAAACAGCCACCTTCTGCTGTGAGCAGAGTAACCCTTCTTCCATGTGTTCAGAGCATGTTAAGGCCCTTGAGAATTACTCTGCTTTTGTCAGAACAGGAGGAAAACGGCTGACTGGGTGGAGCAGAGCCTGGGTTAGAAGAGGTTTGAAGAAATGCATAGTAATAAAAAACAGTGTGTATAGTTTTTGACAAGCTTGCTGGAAGGAGAAATGTGGTGCAGTGGTCAGGAATGTACTTTCCCAGGAACCATGAAGGACCTGGTGAACGTGAGCCCCTCTGGTTGCTGAGCTGTGCAGAAGGATGGGTGCAATCTGACAGTATCACACTGGCTGCAGCTTCCCTGAATTTCAGAGAAACCAACAGAACTCATTCTGTCTGTGCCCTTGTGGAAAGGCCCCACCACTGGCTGGCACCTGGCTTTTGGGAACAGTAAATAAAGTGATAGGACCTGTAGTGGATAGTTCCTGCCCTTTATCTTTCTGCATAAGGTAACTCCATGTGGAGAATTCGTCAGGCTGAAATTTTAAAGGCTCATTGAAATGCAGATCACGAAATTAAGTCAGAGGTAAGCGGCATAATTCCTAAACTCAAATATATCAGCATTGCCTGATGGTTGTTCATTTCTTCTGATGCTGGACCTTCATCATCTTTTCTGCTGTGTTCCTATGAACTGCACAGCCCTTTGACTTCCCATTCCAAGGTAAATTCTTACTTTTATGAGAGTGCTTTCATTTTTTTTATCTTGCAAACTTTTATTCTGAGTTTATAGAAATGGGGAGTAAATAGTTTGCTGCTTCCAAAAGAATTTGTGCTTTCAGGTCAAGTATTCAATACTACAAAGAAACTTCTAAAATTCATTATTTTAAGCATTCTTATAATCTAGTCATTCTTTAAGTATTCTTACCATCTAGCTCTTCCTTTAGGTGTAATGGCAAGTAAAAGAAAAAAAATTTGAAAGTCAGTTCTTTCAATAGTTTCAGTTTATCATATTTAGGATAGTTGTGGAAATTTTCAGTGTCAGCTGGAAGCCATTCAGGAAACTTTTAATAGTGTGTTGAGAGGATAATTTAATCTCAGCTTCATACACTCCCTGGATCTGACCCATATGCAAGTAAGAGAAAATCCCTTTTCCCATTTTTGATAGTTGAGTGATGACACTCATTCCCCATCTTACTTGATGCTTGTGCATTAGATCATGCCAGAAAAAATTACACTTAGATTTAGCAACTGTTTGCACTACCAGCAATGCAGATTCTTTAAAAAAAAATAATCTAAATATCATTTTCTAAATAAAGTTATGTTGTGGTGAGGAGTTGTTTTTTAGTGGTGTGAGGGCTTTTTTTGTTGGTTGTTTTATTACTTTGAGTAAGAAGATCTGCAGAGAACCAGTAGTTTTTTGTGTTGAATATTCACTTTTGAGTCTTTGCTGTTAGAGTGTCAGCTGTGAAGATCATAGGGGCTGTAACTGGTCTCCTGCTTGGTTTGTTTGTTTTTAAAGTGTCATATATATTCTATCAGGGAAAAACACACAGTGTAGCTATGTTTGACACCAAAGAGAAGTTTTTATAGATGTTACTGTGCTAAGTGTATGGGATACCAGATGACTATAACATAAAACAAGATTTATGTCTTGAATTGTAAATAACTTTGTTTATAGTTCAGTAATAGAGGACAGCTTTCCTGTTGGCCTCCATGGCCATTGTGGAAGTCTGTGTGGCTCTTGTTCCCAGTGAAATGGGGAGACATGGGATGATGGATGCAGAAATCTGTTTGTTGTTTCCATTTTGTGCTCACATGGTGTTTGTTTAGTTCTGGTTCTCATATTCTTGTTGCATGTGTTAGTTCATTACAAATGTCATTTGTAGGGACAAAGCCTGCTCTTCAGTGCTAATCATCTACAAGCGTGTGGTGTAATTTGGTTTCTGCAAACTTTTGAACCATCTTAAGGAATTAAAAATGCTTTCCTGTATCTCATGGTTAGTGTAACCAAGTACCTTCTAGTCACTGTCAGTCACTGAGTTGCTCTGAATGGGAACTTGAGAAATAATATGGGCAGGTGATAATCTCAGTGTGTGACTCCCTTCTCTTCTGCAGGGAAGGCCAAGCACATTCTCTTAGTACATTGGTTTATGTTACCTGAAAACCCTTATCTGAGACACTAACAGCTGTCAGAGAGTTTAGTGTAGTGTGGACAGATTTTAATTTCTCTGAGGTCTCTGTAGCATACGACTGAAATATGCACTTTAAATATGGCAACTGACCATTTCAAGCTTTGCTTGTTCTGCTCTGCAGCATCCCAGGGGATGTTAGTCACAGGGGTGGGTCTTAACTTCAGCTTGAGATGACATGGCAGAAGGCAGAAAACTCCAAAGAGAACAGGTCTTATCCCGTCCTCATCTTCAGCTTTCCTATGTCAGAGGTTCAAGGGGTGTGTGTGTACCTTTAATGCAGCCATAATTACAGGGATGTAACATCTTATCGATTCATAGACTTCTGTGGATGTGTGCATGCGGTTTCTGCTAACTGATAGTTGTTCAGATGAAAGTAATTTGATAAAACGTTTTGGTCTGTAGTCAGTGTCATTTACACCAGTAGTGATAGCCACTAAGTGTAGTGAGTTCTGACTAATGTGTGGAAATAGAGCTGGGCCAGTCCTGTGCCTCGGTCATTCCCCGGTTTGCTTTAAATCTTTCTCATGTTCCTACACCACTTTATTGGTTAAGAGTGAAGTTGATCTAAGTCCTGGTAGTTGTGTTTATGCAGTGCAATATTCTCTTTTTGTATGAGTGACACTTAGAAAAAAATGTGAATTTATTTTTTTCTGATTTTAGCAGCCTGCAAGGTGGGAGACACGCACAGTTGGAGGATGCCACTGTATCCTGTTTGCAGTGCCTGTTCCTTGGCCAGAGCCATGATTCAGCCACCTGATCTGAACTAAAGTGAGATGATCAGTCCCATCCACTGGGAACAATTGTATTTAACAGTATAGCTGCACAAACCCAAAAACCTCTAGTGAATAGACTGCGCTGGTGGAAGACTGTGGAATACTTAAGTGCAACTTGACTGTGCTTTAGAAAACCAGCTGCCTGCTGGTGTGTGAATTCATTTGCAGTGCAGTTTAGATGTAGGGTTGATTTTTTTGTTTTAATCTTATGTCTCGCCTGTATTTTTAATACATTTCAAATAATGCAATGACTGTTTTGCTTGCCACTTCTCTTGCCTTCCCTTCCATTTCCCCACCACGTTCAGGTGTCATTACTGCAAGGCAGGAGGCAGAGCTCTGCTCCTGTCACTGCTGGGCTTTGGCAGGCAGTGCCTGTTGTCTGGGTAAAAAGAAGACTGAGGGAATTTAATATTGTAGCATCCATAAAAATGGGAGCACTTCATTAAGCGACACTGTGTAAAGCATTCTTATGGATGGAATTTACATTAATTTTATTGTTCCATCTAAGGAGATCAAATGATAAGCAGTGTCATGTACACGTTTGCCACTATTCTGTTAAATGGATTTTAATACTTAATGGTTTTTTTCTCATGCATTTCAAAGCAGCAGTTATTTTCAAGGATAAAGATAATGAAAATTGTCTTGATGCTCTCAGGAATAAAGGGGAAAAAAGTGTATTTTCAGGTGTATCATGATAGGTGAGGAGTTCTGCTCTGTCCCGTCCCACGCCTGTGTGTGTTGTCAGTGGGCCTGGTAGGAGTTTCAGCTGCAGGAAGAAGTGTTCCTGTTGATGACATTTCAGAGGCATGCTCAGAAAGGACGCCAGGAATGAGTCTGGTGGCTGGTTTGGCATGGGGGGTCGGTGGGGAGGGAGGGAAGGGCTGTAATCCATCTCAGCTGCGAGCAGGGTTTTCCCCTCGCGCTGGCTCTTACACGCACGCTCGCTCGCGGGGACATGTGACTTTTGGCCATATTAGCAGGTTTATCCAAGCCTAGCCCCTCTGACTAACAGATGTAGGGAAAAGGGCATTCTGGGATTGCAGCAGTTGCTTTTGAACAACAATGTCCTTTTTGTAAGAATCTGATGCTTCTTAAAAGATGGAACATGACATCATTACCGTTGATCCAAGAAACATTCCTTCAATAATACTGAGTGTGCTCTGGTTATCAGCTCCCTTCCCCCAGCTCCTTTCTCTTGCTTTTCTGACATGCTTTTTGTCTATTGTTTTGTTGGGGGCTGTAAATGTGAAACAGTTGTCTTTCAGTGTTATGTGCTTGCTAGAGCTGGAATCAAGTGGAATATTGTTGATTTATAAGAAAGAATATAACAAAAACCCCACTTTTCCTCCAGCTTTCATAAATGTAGTGTTCTTCAGGTATGGGCTGAGCTGGAGCTAATTGTTTCCCTTCCCACACGGTATTAGTTACTGTGTTATGCAAGGGAAGGTGGGGATATCTCAGTCCCATTCCTGTGCATCCCACTCGGCCTCACTGGCAGCTGTGTGCAGATGCTGGTTGTTCCAAGGCTCCTGCAGTGATCCTGTATCGATAGGAAATGTGTGAGTGCTCAGCAGTGCAGTGTGGCAGAGTTGTGAGCAGCTGCATATTTTCTGTATGTGTGTGTATATATTCTTCTACTTGGTCCACCACCGGGATTTCAGTGTCGGCTTTTCCTTATCCCTTGAGAGCAGGCTATCACAGAAACATATTCTGGGTTGCGTTATAAATCTCTTTGAATGCTGACTGCTTGGAGGAAAATGCTGGATTTTACTTCCCTTCCATGAGTTCTCTCTCCCATGCATGTTTTCCTCAGAAAATCTGGAGACTTTTGTGGAGTTTACAGCCAGGTACATCTCGGCTGTGTTTCACAGCTGGGCTCTGCAGCAATGCTGGGAGATCTCTAACAAGGAGCAGACAGGCTGTGGCACTTCCACATGCTGCAACTCTCCAGAGAAGAGAACCACTTGAGCACAAACATGCAGGAGTATGTCTTTTTCCATCCTTGCAGGAATTGGTCTGCAGAGACTGGAAAACAAATGATTCATTGATGGTCTTAGAGGCTTGGAGAAAGGTGGAGTTTATAGTGTCCAGAAAGGGAGGAGAAATGGGCAGGGCCTTCTGATGTGTTGTTTAAACTCAGATTTGTTGTCTTTCACATCTTCATAATGGAAATAAACCCCCAGCTTTTTTTAAGAAACAAATTTGAGATACGAAATAGAAACAGTAAAAGCACAAGTCTTGGCCAGACAGATTTTTTTGGAAAGAAGCGAGATGTGTGATTAACTGTTTGCCAGTGCAGAATTGTTTTTATTTGTGATAATTTACAGGGATTTGATAGGATAATACCTCCCATTAAGAGGAAAAGGGCTTTTTATTTGTAGTGGTTTTTTGGCATCACCTGTTGTAAAAATACAGTAAGATTTCAGCACAACTTAAACACATACTTTTTTATTCTGGATAGATTCCAAGACACAAAGCTTGTAGTAAATGAAAGCAAACTCATAGTGCAGACAGAAAGAATTTTACACATTCCCAGTTGTGTCTGAAGTTGCAAGTTCCTCTGAAGAAGGAGTTTGCCAATGGCCTATTGTCCATTGTCTCATGTGCCAATCACAATTTAAATGTGTGTTTGCCTCTGCTGAAGCTTAGCAGAAGGAGGAGCATTGGGTGTGGAATCGGGTATCTCCTGTTCTGGATGCTGTTTCTCTGAAGAGAGGGGTTGCAAGTAAACCTCTGAAGAACAGGCACTTTGTGATAGACATCACAAAATCCAAACCATTTTTTAGGACACGGTGGGTGTAATTCTTCAGAGGGAGGGTGTCACACGGTAATATGGACTCATTGGTGATGAACTGGTTGTCGCTGTAGGTCAGAGATTCTCTGACTGCTCTGCAGGTGATCGAGCAGATGCTGGAGCATGGAATGCACCTTATTTTGTGTTTTGATTTTGGTCTCTGTCCTAGAGAAAGGCTTGACTGGTGTCACAGTGGGGCTGTGACATTATCCCAGCACACAGGGTGTGTTGCTTCACGCACCAGGGCTGCTCGCTCTGGAGGAAGTGGAAGCTGCTTTGCTGTGGCTTGTTTCGGGCTCTTTGAGCAGAGGATAATCAGTGAAGGATTGCAATCTTTTTCTTGCAGTAATCCATGCTGAAGAGGCTCCATTCATACAGATGAGCCAAGGGTTGAAGCAGCACTTTAAACCCAGATAGTCGGTCGGCTGACTGCCCAGCAGGATGCCATCAACCAGCCGAGCGGGCAGCCTGAAGGACCCCGAAATTGCAGAGCTCTTCTTCAAAGAAGATCCAGAAAAGCTCTTCACAGATCTCCGAGAGATTGGCCATGGAAGCTTTGGAGCAGTTTATTTTGTAAGTAGCACCATGACTTGTCAATTTTAGCTGTGTTTCTTTTTAAACTGGGGGTGTAGACTTTTTTGAGCATAATGAGGAAAGGAAACTACTGTGACTTTTTTTGTGTGGTGTTTGGGACAGAGATGTTATCTTGTGCGTCTGTATGGTCTCAATCCTTTCACAGACTTGTAGTTTCTGCAAGGTGTTTGCATACAAAAAAAAACCCTGAAAACTTGGCCCTTGTCCGGTGCTTTTAGGTGCATCATTATGTTGCAAGCAGGGATTTATGTGCAAATTAAAACGTGGACTTCTGCTCCATCGATTCTGACTGGCAATGCAGTTCTCTTGGTCTGATCATCTCCTTATCACTTCTTGTTCGTTAAGAGAAATGGAGTTCTCTCCGGCTTCGTGCATACCCCGAGGCTCCCTTAAAGCCATTCTTTATGTTTGACACCTGAGTGTTGGTGCTTTTGTTGTCATTTGTCCTGTCACATCCATTCCTACTGCAGGCAAGAATCCCAGTATCCATCTGCATAAAACTTACTTGACATGAACGTCTGGACAGCAGAATTTTTCTCAGGCTGCTTTTATAGCTCAACTGGCAGTGGGATCCTCATGGCAACCTCAGTGCAGGTTGCTGTGTGTTAACCAGATACTGTGGGGCCTTCATTAAAAAACACTTTCCTCAGAAAACCTTTTCACATTTATAATTATAGGAGGTGTGGCCAAACCTGCCAATTTTCCTTCAGAAAGCCATTTGTGTCACTATTTTATGAGAGGCCTATTCAGTGTTAATAATTGCAGCAGACCATGTTGGGAACCTTCCAGCACAAATTTAATGCAGCACAGATGAACTAATTAGGAAAAGCTTCTTAATTTTGTTCAGTGCTTAAAACTATGAGCCACCACTGTCTGGGAACAGATCTGGGGGAGGAACTGTTTTCTAACGAAACAATACTCACCTGTGGCCTTAAATTCACCTCGTTTACTCACTTCGGTTAAAGAGTGAATATAAAAGGAAGGAACTGACAAATCTGTCTTGCTGCTATGTGGAAATATTATTGAAGAAGTATTATGGAAGTTTTTCAGGGACACTGCATCTTTCCG
The DNA here is from genome assembly GCA_013397195.1 of Hylia prasina. NCBI lineage: Eukaryota > Metazoa > Chordata > Aves > Passeriformes > Sylviidae > Hylia > Hylia prasina. Next base: position 50,548 of record VYXD01012053.1, on the reverse strand, counting down.
AGGCATGCATGGACCACACAGATATGGAAACCCATAATGCAGCTGCATGTAGCCTGTGAGCTGGAAGCAAACAACATTCCCAAACACCAGCAGGGAGCTGCCATGGGGTATTTGTAGCCTGCCTGAACTTTGTCCTTGTGGTAAGGGCTGATGGCCCATTACCACAGCTCCATCGTCCAAAGCAATTGCAACTCAGAGGCCATTAATTTCTAGTCCTTCTTTCTCTTTTACCCCCACCATTTTAAATCACCAGTTCATTATAGATTGGTATTTACTGACTGTGGAGTGCAGTTACTTGCTGGCATTTGGATTGTGCTTCTTTGTCAGAAAATACCTCTGATTTGGCACTTGCATAAAGACAAGTGTAAGCTGTGCATCACACAACCCCAGCCCATGTGGGGGCTTCGTCTTCAAGAGAGGGTTTCTGATAAAGACATTCTATTGCTGTTTCTGTGTTAGGAAGTTTAAACCTGTAAGTTTTGGTTTTGTGCCTTTTTTTACTTCTAATGGTTCTGAGGTGTTGAATCTGAAGCTGTTCCATGCAATGTGCCCCATCCTTCAAGCAGAAGTCCTAAAGATCAGAGACAACACGGAGAGGGATATTTAATGTGAATTATAAATAAGCATGAATAACTAAAACATGGGGGAATCTATCTCTTGGGTATTTTATTCCTCTGTAAAACTAGAAATAAAACTTCTTAAGTTTCTTTAACAAGATTTTGATTCTGCTACTGCAAACAATTAAACTTTCTCTAATTAATATAATATTGGATTATAGTTAATAACTGCTTTAAATGATATTACTGGAGCCAGTGTCATACTCCACTTTTTCTTTGCACATACTTTGCCTGTATCAATGCTGAAGCTACTGTGGTCACCAGATGTTGATCCTTTGTGTGGAGTTTTTGGAGGAAAGCAGGATCTATGTGCATACATGTCTGCCATAGAACAAGCCTTGTTCATTTGGATGGTTGAAGGGAACTGGCCTTACACATCCTCCTGGCTTTTGCCTAGGAACTGTTTTTTCAATTATCCAAGATCACAGGAAAACTAAAAAAAGCAAATGAAACTGTGTGATTTTACTATTTGTGGGGTGTCAGCCAGGACAGTTCTCCCTCTCTAGGATGGTAGGTGTTCAGCAAACTCTGTCAGGTGTTGTTTGCTTGGGTTTTCTGATGTAAAGCATCCTCTCTCCAGGCAGCTTTCATGGCATACAGCCTGCACCAAAAAATGTGGTTGATAAATAGATGTGGGGGTAATTACCCAAGAGAAAATCCATATCATCCTGAAATCTCCCCTACCTTATTTAAAATAGAGTTTAGTGTTTCACTGTTAGTTGTACCCATCTTCCTTCCCTTTTAGCAGTGATCCCAGCAATGGGTGTGATATATATTGATCTTACACTTGTCTCTTTGTTTCTGTTACATCCTTCAATGGCAGAAAAGTCCTTTTTTTTTTTTTTCTCTTTCATAATTGATACAAATTTTGCTGTTTCACCTCATGGTTTTAGTTTCTTAGAAACTGCAAGTCTGGCACCTCTGAATCATTTTTGGTATTATCCTTACCCTACTCCCTGCTCTGCAGTGTAATAATAGCTTTTGCTTGACACAGGAAACCTACTACACTGGAACACTGCAGATGGAACAGAAGAATAACCCACTCTCTTTTGTTAGAGCTGGGTTCCTTCTGTTGTACTGTAGTATTTTGCTTCCCAGCTTTATTGGCAGTTCTTCACACAGTTGAATGTTTCAGAGATTGTCTTTAATCAGTAAAGATCTAGGAGTCAGAATTTAGTTTTACCTTTTTTGTCTCACAACAAAAATAGTCACCCACCACCCAACTCTAGAAGTACTATCAGTGAGAGGATCCCCTCAAAGAGAAAGAGAAGTAAAAATAGTATTGGTTCAAGTTTATCATAGCCAGTTGAAATAAAGACTCACAGGGAATTCTGGGAATCTCTTTAATGAACAGCAGAATTAAAACATGTCTGAAAAACCTTTTTACAAAAGGCAGAGCCCTAGTACTTCATTAATCCATGTTCTGGTAGGCTGTGCTTGATAGTACAAATATATTAAAAATCAGCATTTTCATCAGTCATCAGTGAATGCTGTGGTGCACATTATTCTGATTTATATCCTTTGGCTTCATGTCCAAGTTGATTATTATTATCAGAGGTCTTTTCCTCCACCACCCTCCTGTGCTGCAGAAATCTCTTAACAGAGAAATCTGGGGTCTTATCTGGAGCCATCCTTCCTGCCAGGTGCTGCCTCTTCTCCTGCCATGGGGAATGAGCCTTTGCTTTGGTGCTGAATTAAACAAAGCTGCTGGTCTAGTCCTTGCCTTGCATTGTTGCTGTCTGAAGTCAGGGAGTTTGCCTTTGAAGTGTGAAAAACCATGTGCATTTATGGTGCAGTGTAAATAACAATACTATGAAACTGAGAAGTCTCATCTGAAGATAGGCCACTTGGATTGCTGCCATGTCTCTCTGTATCATCTGCCTTCCTTTAGGACACAAAAGCTGATTTTTGGGAGCACTGGGGAGAAACCTGCTCCAGACATTGGTGGCTGTCTCCAGTACATGATGTGACATCTTTCCATATGGTTTGAATGGAACTGGGCGGCCAAGCCTTGCTTCTGTTTCATGTGGAATGGACCTGGGCAGGGAGAGAAGATGATGTAGGGAAAATCTCTTCTACTTGAATCAGAGCTGCTTTTATTAGCTGCAATTTTTAGCTTAAGTCCCAATGTTTGACTCCTGCAGAGACTTGGTGGATGCTGAGCATGGAAAAACGTCACACCTTGTCTCCCAGACAGGAAGGTGATCTTTCACTTTGGAAAGAAATTTCTAATTCTTGCAGCACTCACACCTCTTGGAAGATATTTTAGTTGAATGCTCTGCAAAAGTTAACTAAGAATAGAGATTATTTTATGATTGTATGTGGTTTGCATCTTGTGGAAAGCTGGGGCCTGAAGAAGCTGATGGATTGTGTTTTCCTGTTACAGGCACGTGATGTGCGCACCAATGAAGTGGTGGCCATCAAGAAAATGTCATATAGTGGGAAGCAGTCCAATGAGGTATGTAGAACATGTTGTGTATTAAACCTTGATCATTGCAAATAACTGCTGTGTGGGATGATCTTAGTTAGCTTGGGTTCCTGCAGGAGAAGTATTTTCTGTAATTGTAAAGGTGAATAAGAGGACTGTGTAAACAAAATAAATTAGTTTCCTGTTCAGTGTATTTCTGTGTAATCTGCTCCTGAAAAAGATGGGTAGAACTCTCTTCTTTCACATACAAGGGGCTCTTTTTGGGCCCACATAAATATGTAGACGGGAAAAAAAATAAAACTAAAAATGATGGGTTTGTGTGTTGGTGTCTTAGTGCCCTTAAATGTCCATTTTAACTACCTTTCCAAAAAAACATATTGCTTCCTGGACAAAGGAATACTAGGAATGGATGCATTAGTGAGAGCTTCAGAGGGGGCCTTGCTTATACAAAGTAGTGAGACAGAATGCATCCCTCCCTGGAACGACTGTGCTCATGAGCAGCTGAAGCAAAGGTAAAAGAGTGGTGAATGAATGAGAGTGAAAATCTGAACAGCAGCATAATTCCAGAAGAATTGCCTGAGCCAGGGGTTAATGCAGTCCTTGCAGAGGAGTTTGTAGAAGTGAGCCTCTGAGATTTAGACATTAAGTGTTTGCATGGCCACCCCAGATGTGTCTCCTTTCCCTGGAATGCTTAGCAGAGAGAGCTGATTTTATCCTTCAAACATTTAAGTGCTAATACAGATTCTTGAAAAGCCCAAGATGACACAAGCAGCTGATTCGGTATTATTTCTGGTAAATAATGTCTATCAAATCATGACATGATTTTTCAGCAGAAGTATTTATCTTAATCATGTTGTCCAAAGCCTTTATGGTTCCCTCCCTCCATTCTCTATATTCCAGTGTTAGCAGCAGTCTTGCTCTGATGAGTTCGACTAACAGCTCATTGCTTTTTGTGCCTGCCTTTTGTGTATTGATCATCTGCACTCCAAGGAGCTGAACTATTCCTTCCTCTCTCTGTGTGTATATCTGTGTAGGAGGTAGAGGTGGCAGTGTCTCTCCAGCAGTCCTGAATTCTAGCTTTAGAGTTAAATTTGCTATGCCTGTTTCTGTTTTGTCGCTGTGGTGACTTGTTTAACTGTGTACTGATGAAAGAATAATTTGTACTTGCTACTTGTCCTACTGTTTTAATTACTGTGAGCTATAAATACTCTATTCACATGAATGAAACAAACTGTGCATGCTTCAGAAATAGCTTTTGTTTGTCTTCAATGCATATGTTTCTTTATTTTGAAGAAAGTAATAAGCCCAGGATTAAAACGCTTTCTATTTTACGTCCATATTTATTTGTTCTATTCAGACGTTCACTGGAGTTATGATCTAGCCTATGTAAAGAAAATTGATTAAGGGCATTCTGGTATCATTTATACTCATTTTGGTTTCATAATATGATTTTATCATTGGTGGGGAACAATTATTCTCTCAAATAAGGTCGTATTTTATACTAAAAATAAGTTTTAAAACTTTGAAAAATGTAGTACTGTGTTCTTAATGTGATTTTGAAGCTTTTTTTTATGCAGGAAATCATGAATACTTCTTGACTTCTCTCTTCCCAGTGTCGAAATTTAGCATGGTGCTTTCTTGGTTTGGCTTTTATTGCTTAGTACTTCAAGGCCTTTGTGGCTTGAAGGCAACTAAGTCACTCCAGTGTCAGTGAGAGAGTTTGTTACAGCTACACTGTGTAATTCTGTAGCATTTCTGGTGTTGAGAAACGCTTGTAGTCCATCAGCTGCCTCAGTTGTGGGCTTCTGTGTTCTCTGGTTTTGTGTGTTTCTCTTAACCCTAAAATTGTATTGAGGAGGATTTGGGGTCTGCACGTGTTTTCCAAAGCCTTAGGGTAGTTGGGCCCTGTGTCCCTCTGTGAATACTACCCACACACCAACATGTGAGGAAGAATGTGCTCAGAGATTAACAGGACCTGGAAAACAGCTTTTGAGCCTTTTGGTGTTGGGTGAGGTTCTTCTCCCTCTGGTTAACTTGCAAACTGATACTCTTGCTCAAAAACATTTGCAGTATCAACACTCTTACTTTGATGGCTGCCTACTTAAATGGCTTCAGCTACTACATTTAGATTTGAAGGTACTTCCTGGTAGTTGTAGTTTTGCTGTTGCACTCTCAGACTTTTTGCCTTTCTTGCCTGAGGAGATGGGGATGTGCAACACATGGTGGGACTTGGAGGTCTCCAGGGGAAGCAATGTCAATGTGTAGGCACACGTTGGAACTTGACATTTTGGCTTCTTCTGTAATTTAAAGTTGCAGTAGCAGAGCTCCCCTTATTATAAACCTGGCTTTTATATCTGTTTATATTTTTTCTCCAGCAGAACCATTCCTTTATCTAGTAGGTAACTCATTTTAAATTGCCCCTTGTAAAGATTAAACTAGTAATAGAGAGACATTATCAGGAATGTAGTCAGATAGTTGGCAGCTGATAAAGGGAGGCTCATCCAGTGTAATACAGTGACTAGTAGGGATAGGTCTTTATAGTAACAAGAGTTGAGAGGCAGCTGATCCTGCTGAAGGACACTTATCACCCACGTCTCTTTCAGGTTTGGGTGTATGTTTGATTTGACAACAGAATTGGTATCCCTAAATAGAGGATCACTTATTTTTTGAGGACTTGGTCAGATAGTAAGTGTATACCAGTATATCCTATGCACACATAGAAATATAAAGCATTATATTGATGAAAGATCCTTGCATACAGCCTAATTGATCAGCAAGTTGTTTTGCAGGTTTGCTGAGGAGTTAAGCAGTGAACATCATAGTGTCAATACAAACTTATTTTGATTTGAACCTTGAGATAGTTTTGCCTCTTAAAATAATTAAATTACATAATAACAACAACCAAAAAGCCACAAGGTAACAGCTCTATAAAATCTTTCTATTCCTTTTATTCCCTACAGAAATGGCAGGATATTATTAAGGAAGTCAAGTTCCTCCAAAGAATAAAACACCCTAACAGTATAGAATACAAAGGCTGCTATCTGCGGGAGCATACAGCATGGGTAAGCATCTGCTGCTCTGCACTCCTCTTGCCTTGGTTAAAGGTACTTTGAAATCTCTCCAGCTGGATTTTGGGAGGCACCTGAGCACTGGTGTTGCACAGACTGAGATCAGCATAGACAAGGCCTTACAGGTGCTCAGCAAACTGAGTGTACTTGATGGAACCAAGATTTAAGGAAGTTTTCCCTTTTGCTTAGATTAAGTGTTGCTGTTCTAGTGTATTTAGCTTGATAAACTGAGTATTTGAAATAATGTACACCCATCACTAATAAAGTTTTGTAATGCAATATGCTAAAGAAATCATATTATTGAACTACTAGTTTAAGTTTTAAGTACTGTTTTGTGAATAGCTTCAGTAAATCTGTAGGGCAAAGTTTTATTTTTCTCTTGACTGGGACAGAATCTTAAGTAAATCCCTAAATAGCCCTTTAATACTCTGATAAGCTTGTTAAGTGCAGTTTAACATTCCTGTTAAGTATGTGCATATAAAATACGATATGTAATGCAATACCTAACTGGTTATGAATGTGCTTTAGCCTTCCTTATAAGTGATGTTGCTTGGTATCTTACACAGGAGGGTTATGCCTAGTTCCAGTTAGAGCTGTACTTGTGGGAGGGGTGAGTGTGACAGTGCTGGGATGGAGTTTAAGGTACCAGCAATACTTTGTTATGGCAGCCTGCACTGTTGTGCTTCAGGAATTAGTTCTAGATTTCTCCATACGTGTCTAGAAAACATAAATTTACTATTAGAGATTTTCTAACTACTTTGATTTCTTCCTGTAACAGCTTGTTATGGAGTATTGTTTAGGATCAGCATCAGACTTACTAGAAGGTAAGTCAGTCACAAATGTTTATTTGATGGAAAGTCAGAAGTAAAGTACTCAACTAGATAGTTACAGCATCACAGAATTTTCGTTGCATTTATAGTTTTGTTTGGGGCCAGAGTGTGTATAAATAGGCACAGTTTGTTAAATTCTTGCATAGTTGTAATGTTTTTTTCTGTAGAATATTGACTTTCCCAGGTGCTTAGTTTCTCCTTGGTTCACATTATTTTAAAGTAGTCAGACAGCTATTTGCTTCTGAGTTTTAGGTTCTCCTGCCATGACAGTTCCAGATTTACTTCTGAAAACCCTTGCTGTTGATCCTAATGCTTACTAACATTAGACCTGTTGACTAGAATATCAGAGCAGTGTTAGGGTTGTGCTTGATGAGGTCTTTCATTAAATGGTCATTTTTCTATCAGGCTTCTTAGAGTGAACTTTCTTTGAAGAACTATGTATGGCCAGTAAGTTGTTCCTTTCCTTGCCATAAGCATTTCAGGACCAAAAACTGAGCTGCCAGAATCTCATACAATTTATGTGTGAATTGCTGTAAATTTCTGGGATTTGGGCTTTCACTTCACATATGGAAAACTGGATATTGAATCTTAAGTAGTTACTTGGGAGAATGGTCACATAACTGACAGGAATGTAGTTTATGGTTGGAGAGTGGTCTCTTTGGTAGTAAATAGCTGCTGGTTTACAGTTAGAAGATTACATCTGATTATAGAATGTACTCTGTGAACTATTTTTACATTTGCTTCTCATACTGAACCTAGTGAAAATGAAGTTTTAGTATTTCTGTTTACATTCTTAACAGTACTGGCTTGCATGCTGCAAACTGTATTGTTTTCTGTAATATTGAATTTCACATCAATTCTTTCCTTAAGTTCATAAAAAGCCATTGCAAGAAGTGGAAATAGCAGCAATTACCCATGGTGCTCTCCAGGGATTAGCATACTTGCATTCTCACAATATGATCCATAGGTAAGTGGTTATATTTTTGCTGTCCCATACACACTTACACATAATTTGTTTTGTTCATTGTATCCCCTCCATCCCAAATTCAACATTGTAAGCAAAGATTTTCTTTTTACAGTATCCATATGCTCCCAAACAAGTGGTTTATAGTAGTCTAAACACTAGCAAGCTCTGTATCTGCACATGCACTGCCTCTTAGAGCTGGTGTTCATAATTTCTGCAGAATTCCTTCAAATCTGCTAAGCTTTTCAGTGTTGATTGTCCCTGAAGCAGTGAATAGCAAGTGCACCCAAAGAGTTTGTAGGAACTGCAAGGCCAGCAATGCTGGGGCAGGGAAAGCACCAATTCTTGAAAAATTAGTTTTATACAAACACACATGTTGAGAAGCACACAGTAAGTTTGGGATGCAAATGTTTTTTGTGTTTAAAGTATCTTCTGCATTTTAGTAGGATGATGAATTTGAATGGTTACATTTTTAAGTCATTTTAAAAAACTTTGATAAAGGACATACTTGATCCAGAAGGTTTTACTGAACTGTATGTGAAGCTTTACTCTTGTAAAGTTCATTATTAAGGCAGACATTAAGACTAAAATGTAAGACAAAAGAATCCAAAATCAAGGGCCACTTTAAGCAATTAACCTAATGGTTAAAGACTTGGTGTTCTGAGGAAATGTGAAAATTTTGCAGCTTGAACATGTGAATATTGGTGTGTTTCATAGTCTGTCCAATGGAGTGTTTTCTTCTTTGGAGAGGAGTATACTGACACTTGTGTTCTATCACCAGAGATATCAAGGCAGGGAACATCCTGCTGACAGAGCCAGGACAGGTGAAACTTGCTGACTTTGGGTCTGCTTCCATAGCATCTCCTGCCAACTCATTTGTGGGGACGCCATATTGGTAAGGCAAGAGTTTTACTTATTTCTGGCTTTGTGAAGTGAAAGGATCATGTATTGGCTATTTAATGGACTTGGGCTTCTTGGAGCTAGCTTTGTAATCTTCTCGTTGTGGTGGTGATAAAATGTACTTTGTTAGAAAAAAAGTTATAGTAGTAAGTAGGTTCTGAGTTCCAAGAAATTGTGTATCCCTGTGTTTGTAGTTCACAAAAAGTAATAAAAATATTTTGCTGTTCTACTGAGACTGACCTAAAGTGGTAGAGGTGGGATTGAATCATCTGTAATGTATTTTAATCACTCCCCCCAGTGGTTTAAACAATTCATGTATTCTCACCGCATCTGGTTGTTGAAATAACTGAAGTGTTTTTTCTTTCATAGGGAAGGCCAGGTTCACTGAACCAACCCCTTTGCAGATCCCTTCTATGCTTTTGATCTCTTACACCTAATCTGTGGTGTTTACTCAACTGCATGTTATAATTATTTCACCAGAGCTGGTCAGCCAGCTAAACTATTGGAAATGTGGGAGGGTGAGATGGTGATGATACTCATTTATGGAGAGCTGGGCAAAGCACAGGAAAACATCACACAACCTCTGCAGGCCTGCAGTAGTGTGGGTGCCTGGTCTTTGTTCCCAGTATTCCATGGTCATGCCTGATATGTTGGGGAATGATTTGTTTATGGTAGCTGAAATCATGGAAACAGCCTCTTCCATACTTACGAAGATGATGTGTTCCGTTGCTTATTTTGAGCACCAATTTCTTTTCTTAGGATGGCCCCAGAAGTGATTTTAGCCATGGATGAAGGGCAGTATGATGGCAAAGTAGATGTTTGGTCTCTTGGAATTACCTGTATTGAGTTAGGTAAGTTGTTTCCTTTGAAAAAAATGAAAATGTAATTATTTAATACCTAGAACTTACTCAGCTGAATCACAGTGCAGATTTGTGCTCCCTTTCTTGTCCTGGTTTCTCTAGGCCCTGAGTTTCAGAGAAAAGAGTGAAATGTGCTTTCTAGAATTCAAGGCCAAGTCTCCTGTTTGATGTTTATGGAACTGGTGTTTTCATTACCTGAAGAAAAAGAGTTATATAGACAAAGAGAGTAGCCAAGTGATATCACTAAGGGTGTTCACATTCTGTGGGAGAGGCAGTTAACTTCGGAACTGAAAAACAGTCAATTGCTGAGCAGCTTTAGAAATGAACCATTAAATGTACCAATGTGGAGATATATTTAGAGATATTAGTTCATGTTGCTTCTGTGAAAATTTAACATACATTAACAAATCATGAAGTGATCAAGTTCTGGAGAAGTGGACACCTTCAAAGCTGTATTCAGTGTGTGTTGCCACTTCTGAATAGATTTTTTTTCCCTTAAACGAAAAGGTACAAAATAATCCAGTTTTGAAGTGGTAACCTGAAACTCAAAGTCTATAGAAATGATGGCATTGCCATTAGAACAGACCCTTTAAAGCAGGATGTGAGTTTAGAGGGACATTGTTAGTATGGCATTCTGTTTAAATTTAACACGTCGTGTTTTCTTGGAACAAAAACGCCCTCGCTGAAGCTCACCATGCATGCCACTGCTCCCGTGCACCTGAGGCTGTCCTCTCATCCTTGTCAGATCTGATTGCTTGTGTTCCAACCCAGCCTCCATGGAGCAGCAGCCCAGCCAGGCAGTGAGAGCTCTCAGGAACACACTAATCCATGTGAACTGCACAGTTTAGCTAAAAATGCTGTCTGGCATTCCAAACCGTCAACTTCATTTTCTTCCAGGACGCGAAATAGATTCTTCCTACAGAGCCGAGATTTTTTTGTTGTTGTTCTTTTTTCTTTTTTGGTTGCCAATATAAAGCAAGTTGAAGGGGTGTGACTGTCATGACAGAATCCTGCTCCGAGTGGAGTAAGGAGACTTGGCTGGCTGCAGGGCTCCAGGAATGCAGTGAGCTCATGGCCACCACACCCCCGGGAGTCCTGCACGCCGCGTTCTTGCAGGATGAAGTGTGTTGGGCTTCGTCTGTGGCTGCTGGCGTGGTGGGAGGTGAGACTAGGTCAGGACAGCAGAGCAGTGTAGGCTGGGTCCGTGTGCCTGGCTCATTTGTGTTGCTTTGAGTAAGCATGGGAAGACAGCAGGGAAATGAGATGTGTGGTAGTCTTCTCAAATTATCACTTAGTCTTAGAAATGGTCTTATTGAGGGCTCACTTTCAGGATTTCCAGAAGATTTCTATTTTATTCAGGTGAGCTAAGAGAAAAAAAAGGTAGGGAGAACAGTCAGTTAAAATAGTTTAATGAATAATCTGTCTGATCCTTGATGGCAGCAGCTAGTTATCTGACAGATTAGAGGAGGTGAAGTGCTGAATTTGAGGAGAGACTTAAGTCCTCAATTTACCCATTCTGAGGAATTTGTAGGGCTTAGTCCATCCTGCCATAGCCATGAGTGAACCATGATCTCTGATCCATAGTTCACTGCTACTATTCAACTCAGAACTGAGGAGCAGACTAAGAAAAGTAGCATTATTGTTTTCCTTGGGCTTTTTTGTTTGTTTGGTTGGTTTGTTTTGGTTTTTTTGAGGAAGGAAAGTTTTCTGTTGCATTTTCAGTAGTGAAGGACCATCCTCATGGCCTGACCAGCTTCTCTAGAATGTCTATGGTGAGGCTGAGCTTTATAAAGTTTGCCCCATAAACATTCTGATGAAGCTTCAATTTTGTTGTTACAGTGAGATCATCTCCTTCCTCATTAAGCTTTCATGCTGTGTCAGTCTATACGAGTAACACAAGCTTGAAAGAGAGAAGAGCCAAAGAGAAGGCAACTCTCAAAATAGTATAAAGGGTTGGCCTGTTGCTGACTTCCTGCCCATGTGCTTAGTCAGTTAAGTGTGATTTGATGGTTCTTCTAACCAGCTTTTTCTTCATCACTGCTGTCCTGCTAGAAATAAATATTTCTTAGCTTTTTAGCAACTGTAGATTAAAAAAAACAAAAGGGGGGGTGTATGAAACCAAGAATGCTTAGTGGCTAAGCACCCAGTATAGAGCTTACTGTTAACTTACTCCTATTTTAGTACATTACAGTGAGTCAGAGAACTCAACTATGATAAACCACGTAATTTAAAAGCTTGAGAGGACAAGGCATTTGATCTTCAAAGGGCTTTCATCTTCTGCAATGGCACAGGACATACGCCAACATATCTGTCTGATTGCAGGGTAGGGTTGGTTTGGGGTTCCATGTTCAGGCAGCAGGGATTTTGCTGATGTGGTTTTCTTTTTAGAGAGATGTAAACTGTAAAAAAAAAAA
>VYXD01012053.1:11230-38446 GCA_013397195.1 Hylia prasina | reverse complement strand
AAAAAAAAAAAGAGAGAGAGCAACAACATGAGACTATCTCCCTGTATAAAAACTTCTTTTCTCTTGTGTGCAGCGGAAAGGAAGCCTCCTTTGTTTAACATGAACGCAATGAGTGCCTTATATCACATAGCGCAGAATGAATCCCCTACACTACAGTCTAATGAATGGTGAGTATTGCTGAGGGAGGAATGTTGTAGGGGATCGCTGTAAATGGAGTGCTTTGTCATGCTGAGTTCTTGAAATGGCTGGAGTCCTGTTGGGAGGATGTGAGCTGGAAGGTTCTCATCAGATTCACTATACATTTTGTACACAAAATTGACCAATTACTAAATATACGTTTGAGACTCTTCAGTGTAGTAGGAACAGGACAGGCTGCTGGAAGAACTTAAAATCCTGTAAAAAATTCCGTTCGTGGGTCAGTAAACTTTTGAAGCTCCCAAGCTAGCCAAAACTGTGGGTTTTAGTGGTTTTTTTTAATCACAAACCACACTGTCAATTTCTAAACCCAGTTTTGTTGAAGTATTGCTTTGCAAGATGAAGACACAGCTTGTGTGTGGCAAGTGTCTGTTGCATAAACTTCAGAAGAATAAAGCACAGTAGTAACATTCTGTGCCTCCCAGCCTCAACTGTCTTCTGAAAGCAGCAAATACAGTAAACTAATTTCAGAAGTTAAAAACTTCCTAATTATGGCTTACTGAACCGTAGTTCTTGGCCTAGGAGCTACAGACATCCAGATGTGAGAATCTGGACTCCTTAATGAATTAAACTGGGTCCTTAACTTAGGTGGATATTTTTTTTTTCCTCTCCTTGACACAGGTCTGATTATTTTCGAAACTTCGTAGATTCTTGCCTGCAGAAAATTCCTCAAGACAGGCCTACATCAGAGGAGCTTCTGAAGGTTGGCTTACTTGTCCTTTCTGTTTTCCATGTGGTATTAAAAGGGACTGTGCCCTGTGATGATGATCTGTCTCACCTACTGTACAAGGTTATGGTTAATGGTGCTCAAATACCTTTGAGCTGCGAGTGCTGTGGGGTGTACTGAGCTGGCAGCCCTGGCTTTACTGCCTGTCTGCAGTGTCTCAGTGTTCCCCAGGTGACTTTCCAAGCCAGCCTTGGAGTTCTCATCATAAAAGGTCACTCCACCAAGTGACAATGGATGACCATCGGCCTGTCGAGAGTTTTAGTTTGTAAACTCAATCATTCCAGTGATTATAATTAATCCTGACGGACCTGCTGTGCATTAGCTAACTACCTTTTGTTACTTCCCTCTGTGTTCTGTGCTATAGAACACTCCAGTGTGCTTTACACAGTACCTGAAACCCACTGTTGGGGAAAAGGGGGCAAAAGAAAGCAGTTTTTCCTCCCTGTATTTTATCTTGGCATGAAAAAGCCTTAGCAGACTGCAAGCTTTCTCTTGCTTTATTTCTTAGCTTCTTTTTTAATTCTTATTTTGTGCTCCTGAATGCTGCAGGTACTTGGCTTTGCTCACTGTAGTCTGGAGACAAAGCCAGTGGGGTAGATTGTTGCAAAAGGCTGACATGTGAACAGAACTTACAGAGAAGTTGGATGTTGGAGCTGCTTTTTTGTGTGACTTTGATGGATTTCCTTTGTGGCATCAGGTGGCATTCAGAATTTTGCTAACTTGTCATTCTCTTTACAGTGCTTCTCACATTTTGGGTTTCTTTTTATCCTGGCCCTGTTTCTGCTAAACAGTGTTTTTCCAAATTTTTTGCATTGCAGGGAAATGGATGCTATTTATGAAGGTTTTATCAGCACCTTTTTGCATGTTTTTTACCTAAAAATGGCTCTGAGGACTTGTGCCTCTTTGAAAACTGTGTATTCAGAAAGTAAATGCAATTATCCAGGAAAGGTTTCGGTGTGGGTGTGTAGTCCTGCCATTTCAGAATTCTACAGATTGGTTTTATTTTGAGCAATGTACTGCAATTAAAGAGAACATTGATGGAAATAATACGTTTGGGAATGTATTCCTTCCATAACTATAGTCTGAAACAGCTGCATGCCACTTTACAGGGACAGGTAGGGAATGTGCAGTGTTGGAAACAGCATTGCAGTTCTCCAAAGGAACAAAATGAAAGTACTGGTGGTGTTAATAATGACTCATGCTTGCACAGCACATTGCACCTGGAGACTGCAAAAGCTGCTTCTGACATACATAGACAGTTCTTGCTTTACCTATTGGCAAAATGTAGCTACCTTTGCAGGGAAATGTGGTGAGTATCTCCAACAGAAGCAGAACATGGGGAGCTGTTCCAGGACCAGGCTCTAAGGTTCACAGCCTATTTTATGACTCAGAGCTGTATGATGAATTTTTGATTCCCAAGCTTTTCTAAGCAAGGAAAAGGGTTTTATACTGAGAGCTAGCTGATGAGTTAACTAACATTTGGTTAAAGATGATAGCCAGTCTAGCACCTTTAGCTTTTATTTGGTATTTGTTGCTCTTCCCTCACCAAACCACAAGTAGATAATGTCTCTGAAGTCTAGGTTTATAGTGAGCAAGTTTTCATGGCATGTAAAATGCCATTTCTGGGTTTTTACACCCTTATTTTCGGGTACAATCATTCTGAAATCTGTCTGGATTGCGAAGTCTAAAAATAATGCCAGTGTCAGCTGTGAAGGTGTTCTCCTCCTGTGCAGGGAAGAGGGCTAATACACCCAAACAGAACTCATCACTGTGTCCTCAAAGCATGTGCATGAGAGGGCATGAGAGGCCACTCACCTGTTTGTGTGTTCTGCAGCACATGTTTGTTCTTCGAGAGCGGCCCGAAACAGTGTTAATAGACCTGATTCAGAGAACAAAGGACGCAGTGAGAGAACTGGACAACCTGCAGTATCGTAAAATGAAGAAGCTCCTCTTCCAGGAGGCCCACAATGGCCCTGCTGTGGAAACACAGGAGGAGGAGGAGGTGAGAGAAATGCTGGATTTCATCACTGAACCAGAGAAAACGAGACTGTCATTTAAATAACTGCAATTCAGATACTGCTGAAATGAAGGGAGGCTGTTTACACACCTGGCTGTAAACACTGTCTCCTTCTTTGTGCTTGGAATAAAGCTACCTCAAGGCACAAACAAGGACAAACAGGGTAGATGCCTAGTGCTGGCAAGAAGCTGTGCCATGTGTTCATGCTTGAACAGTCAGCTTCCAGTCCTGTAAATCCTTTCTTTCTTTCCCTGTTTATGAGGTTTCATGAGGATTCTTTAGCAACTGCAGTTAACCTCTGTTTTGACCATATGTACTGAGAATGTTGTTCCAAATCTAAGGCATAGAGGTTTGTACTTGATTTATTAAAAAAAAAACAAAAAAGAAAAGAAAAAAGAAAAGAAAAACAGGTCATCAGGGAAATTGATTTTTCTTTTTTGGGTTGAGTGCTGCAGTGACCATGCAGAGATGGAGACTCTGAATTCCAGTTCTCATGTACAGAAAGGAACCTGCAAGGTGCAGGGTCCCAGCTGAGCACTCAGGTGAATCTGGTGTCACAGCAGTTTCTGATGACACACTGTGGCTGATACATGATAGAGTTCAGCTTGTTAACAGGCTGGCTGTTGGAAAGAATCTGACATCAGCCAGTTAATCTTGACAAGGCTGACTCTTTCTCTCCCCAGCATCCCACAAGAAAAACGTTTCATGGCAATGCCTGGAGGGTGGAAAGTGCCAAGACGTGGCAGGTGGATGCCTTTAGAGAGAAATGGAATGAACATTCCATTTGGTAGTGTCCGCAGGTACCACTGGGATGGGTTTGAATTTTCTTTCTGATTCCTTTCTCCTAGGAACAAGATCATGGTGTGGGCAGGACGGGAACTGTGAACAGTGTCGGAAGTAATCAGTCCATTCCTAGTATGTCTATCAGTGCCAGTAGCCAAAGCAGTAGTGTTAACAGTCTTCCAGATGCCTCGGATGATAAGAGCGAGCTGGATATGATGGAGGGGGACCACACCGTGATGTCAAATAGCTCTGTCATTCATTTAAAGCCGGTAAGCACTGGATTCTTAGTGGAGAACTTCGAAGGTGTAAAGTGGGAGAGAATTTGGTTGCCCCAAAGTCAGCTGTTCCCATTCCCAAGTCATTATCTGCAGTTTATATTATTGTGCAACCTAATATGTATATGAATGTGCCCACGGAGACTTGGGAAAGTGGCTGTGAAGATCGTTTACTTTTGTTAATTCACTAAAAATTATTTTACTAATGGAATTCTTTCAAAAGCAGTTTGCTTTATAAGGAGGAGTTGGAATGGGAGGTTGTAAATACGTTTGTTTGGTGGGTACCTTTAACGTGCATAGCACTGCCTTGTGGGACAACAGCATGTGTGAGTTCCCCTTTTTACCTCCTCATTAGAGAATTCTTTAAGTCAGGACCTACATTAGAAGCTGAAATCAGTTCTGCAGCACCTAGCTTCCCAGCACTTGATTTGAATATTTTGTTAATGAATAAAGTATAGGAAAACAAATGCAGCAGAAACCACTTCCCTGCTTTCCCTCTGCCAGATGAAGGGGAGGCTGGGGAGTGCCCTCTCAGCTGGGCTGCTCTTGCCACGGAGGGGTTGTCACTGGTTTGCTCAAAGCACTACCATTTCCGTGGCTAATGAAAGGCGTGGCTAGAATGTCTTGTTCTTTGCCCAGATATGCAACAAAGACACAGGTATTTCCTCAGGGAGTTAATTAGTGTATCATATCTAACGAGTAATCGCTCTGTGATGAATGACAAACTCAAAATAAGAATGTGGAATACACCATGACAAATTTTAAAATTTGCTTTGAGGTGTTTCTGCAGTGGGTGTAATGAAAATCTTCCTCTGTCTTTCAGAGCTACAAAGATGTGTTTTTGTCTTTCAGACTTGATAAAATCTACTTCATAGCTTTTATGTTTTGTTGAAGTAAACTGTTTAACTCAGCTTTCAGTTTTCCATTTTTTTTTCTCATTTTCAGCTTTAATTAGTAATCTTCCTCTTAGTAATAAAAATTCACGAGGAAGTTTCTGAAAGCAAAGGTCGTAGATCAGAAGTCCTTTTGCAGTACATACCATCATTGGCAGGAGGATCTTTCAGGGCTGATGAATGGAAAACACTTTTTTCTTCCTTTTAAATAAAAAGACCAAAATTAAAAACCTTCAGTAACACAGTTTCTCTTTATTCTCTGACATTACTTGCTGATAAGGAGGAAGAGAACTACAGAGAGGAGTCGGATCCTCGGACAAGAGCATCAGAACCCCAGTCTCCTCCCCAAGTATCTCGCCACAAGTCTCATTATCGCAACCGGGAGCACTTTGCTACCATACGCACAGCGTCGCTGGTACGTGGAGGGTTGGTCTGGGGAGAGCTCTGCAGGAGGGGATGCTTTGAACACAGCTCTGTGCAACTTCTCAGAGCTTTCAGGATATCACCAGAATATGAGCTATCTTCATTGACTGAGATATTGTCACCGAAATAATTTAGCATCAGTTAATAAAAGCTTCAGTGAGACACCTGGGCAAATGTAATTTGTGTATATTAAATAGTCTCAAATCCAATGTGCCCCATAGAATATAGGAAACCATTTATAATAACAAGCTGGTTTTTATTTTCGTATGCATGTTATTAATATTTGTGTGTGTGTGTATGTATCCACCCTCATTGTATTAGGTTAAAAGGCCATTATTTTGTACCAGCTTTATAACAGTTGTACTGTTTTTCTGCTGGAGCACATGCGAGCTTATCTCCTACAGGAGAATTGAGTTTTTAATCAGCTCTGCTGCCATTAGGATATGTGCTTTTCTTTACAACAAAATCATATTTCTTAACTGAATCGTTTTCTTTTGTGGTTTGAAGACTGCTGAAAAGCAGATTAGGCAGCATTAACTTCCTCTGGCCCGATGTGGTTATCTTCCTAGGTGACAAGGCAAATGCAGGAACATGAGCAAGACTCTGAGCTCCGAGAGCAGATGTCTGGCTATAAACGTATGAGAAGGCAGCACCAGAAGCAACTGATGGCATTAGAGAATAAACTGAAGGCAGAGATGGACGAGCACCGCCTCAGGTTGGACAAAGATCTTGAAACACAGCGTAACAATTTCGCTGCAGAAATGGAAAAGCTAATTAAAAAGCACCAAGCAGCCATGGAAAAAGAGGTAGGAGGCTATGGTTTGTCAGACCAAGCCATGTTTGATAATTACATTGAATTGTCCACTTCCCCTCGCTGATGCAGAGATGACAGCGTGGACTCTGAAATGTCTGGTTTTTAGGAGCCAAGCAAATTGCTAATAAATAAGGTTAATACATCACCTCCTTACACTAAGGGGTTATGTAACTAGAGGAAAGGTATGTCCTTCACAGCAGTGGGTTACACTGAATGTTAGAATCCTGACCTCAGAAAAAACACTGTGAGGGTTTTCCTCTCTCTTGCCATGTCTGTGCTGTCAATAATTGCCTGCCATTGAGTGTTGTGGAGGCAGATTAGCCTGCGGAGAAATGTGCCAGCTACACTTAAATGTTCACTGTCTAGTTTTGTATGGATATGGGGGGCTCTGCTTTTAAATAATTGATAATGAAGTGGTGCTGCCTGCAGCAGTTACTGGTTTTTGTTCATCTCTGATCTCTCAGTGGAAGGCTGAGGATATAGTTTATCATAAGGTTTGGACTTGGTTAGGCAAGATTAGCTGAACAATAGGGCTGAGGGAATATGGCACTGTAGGAGGACTCTGCTGAGTGCCTTGATGGGATGGGGAATGAGGAGAGAGTGAGGACAAGCTCCTCTGACTTGGACTTGTTCAGAGGCGTGGTGAATATTGTGGTGACTACCATGAGTTCTGGGTCTTGAGGCTGAAATTGGACACGAGCTGTAATCCACTGGGACTCAGACTGACTTGCTGCTGATTTGCTGTAGGCTAAAGTGATGGCCAATGAAGAAAAGAAGTTTCAACAGCATATTCAGGCCCAGCAGAAAAAAGAATTGAACAGTTTCCTGGAGTCCCAGAAGAGAGAATATAAACTCCGTAAAGAGCAGCTGAAAGAGGTAACTCATCTCCAGTGTGAGAGCGGTGAACATGCAAAAATAAAATTGACACTGTGCACCACAGATCTTCCACAGGATTGCAGTGAGTTCTGTATTTCATGAGCAGAGTCCTGTGTGTAGTGTATTTATTCCATATCTTTGACCTTTGAGTAAGAGAATTTATTTAGTCAGCTAGTTATTGGTTCCTGTATGTTTATCTTGTGAAAGGACAAACCTCCCCATTGTTTCATGCTGCTTTTTAGCCAGAAACATGCAAATTTGGCAATCCTAAGGCATGAAAAAAGGTACTTTATGAAAGGTCATGAAGACTTTTCTCATGCATTGTTGTTGCAGGTAGTGGTCATTCCCTGCAGCAGTTAGTGAAGTTTCTTGTCACTTAGTGATATTCCTGTACAGGAGCAAGAGAACAGAGCAGTAAAGATGATCTGCATTTTTTTGTAAGGATAATACCTGTAAAGCACTAATAATTTTAATGGAGAAACCTGTGTAATTATTTAACAGTCATTCCATTTTAGTGAAAATGGAAATCTCTGTGAAGCCGAGAAACTGTGGAATCAAACTTCCTGGTTCTTTTTTTGGAGTGACTGAAACCATAAGCACTATAAATATTTTTTTTGAAAGAACCATTTAATGCTCAACCATCAACTTGTGTGACACAACTTTGGAACTTGCTCCAGAGGGAAATATTCCCAAACATAGGCATTTCCCAGGAGGAAAAAAAAGGCTAAAGAGCAGCAGAGCCAAGAAAGATCTAACAAAAAACTATGGTAGCGTGGGCTCTTTATAATAACATAGAATCTTTTTCTAAGTGGGCAGTAGATCACAGAGCACCAAGAAACACTGATGAAGTACAGAGGAGTTCTGTCTCATACTTCAGTTGAAATGTATCACAACAAGTCTTAATTACTGCATGGGCATCTCTAGTATGCAATTCAAGCAAGCAGAGTCTTTTGCCAAAGGAACTTCAAGCTATGTTTTATGAATGTGGAAACTCTTAAGTTTTACCTGTGAGCTTCTTTACATTGTTTTTGTGAGTTACGGCATCTCAGTGAGCAGCTCTGTCTTGATGAGTTACTGTAAAATGGGTATGTGCTCTGAGATCAGGCAAGTCACAAAAAAATTTCTGATGTGCTTCATATGGCTGGAGTTCTGTTTGAACCACAGGATGTCAGTGCTTTCCTTCTGCCAGTCCTTTGGGAGCCTGTAAAAATGTTTGCTAGGCAGTATGGCAGTACCTCCAAGTATTTTCAGTGGCAACCCCTCATTTTGACATTTTCAGCTAATATGTAGGTCTGAAAACTGAGGACATAAACCAGTATTTTGGCCAGTGGGGGGAAAAAAAAAAATACCATAGTTGAATCTGCTCCACTGTGATTTGTCTCCTAGTATGTCCTTGGTGTTCCTTATGTGATATGATTGATTGAAGAGGTTGAGATGGCACCAACCTTGAGAAGAGAGAATAGAACATAGTTCAATGGTTTATTAGTCAGGTCTGTCCAGTTCATGGCCAAGGAACTTAAAGTAACTACTCCACAATTAATTACCTTGCGATTATCAGGAGCTGAATGAAAACCAGAGCACTCCAAAGAAGGAGAAGCAGGAGTGGCTCTCCAAGCAGAAGGAGAACATCCAGCATTTCCAGGCAGAAGAAGAGGCCAACTTACTGAGGCGTCAGAGGCAGTACTTGGAGCTGGAGTGTCGCCGCTTCAAGAGACGGATGCTCCTGGGCCGCCATAACCTGGAGCAGGACCTGGTGCGGGAGGTAAGGGCACAGGCAGAGATGAGACCTGGATGCACCTGTGTGAAGTGCATCTCACAGGAGCACCTGCAATCCAACTCAAAACAAACAGAAGTATTTGTTAGTGCCTCCAGAGTGTTCTGGTAGAACTATGGCTGGATGCTTTGCAGCGCCATCTGATAATCCCTGTGGCATCCAATTTGACAGGTTAATGCCCTGTTGCAGGAGAATTGTTAGGTCCAAAAAGTCGTCAGACACAACAGTTAACAGAAAATGCTTACTGTGAATCCTGTTGAGTATCTAGAACAGGAAGAAGAAAAGTGAAACGAGGAAGGAAAAATTACCGGTGGCGTTGCTGTCTGCTGCTGATAAGACCGAGAAACTCTGTGGTCTGTCCTCAGATGCCTTGGAAAGAGAGAAATGCCCTTGTGAACAAAGTGAAATGTCACTTTGTCAACGGAAATCCAAGTAAGTACAAAGAACCTAATAATTCCCTGTGTCCCCCTGCTAGGAGCTAAACAAAAGGCAGACGCAGAAGGACCTGGAGCACGCCATGCTGCTGCGTCAGCACGAGTCCATGCAGGAGCTGGAGTTCCGCCATCTCAGCACCATCCAGAAGATGCGCTGCGAGCTGATCCGGCTCCAGCACCAGACCGAGCTCACCAACCAGCTGGAGTACAACAAGCGCCGGGAGCGGGAGCTGCGGCGCAAGCACGTCATGGAGGTCCGGCAGCAGCCCAAGAGCCTGAAGGTACTAAGTGGTGTAGGAGCTCCAGAGGTACCAAGGGATGTAGGAGCTCCGCTGCGAGCTGGTGGTAGTGGAAAAGCGGTCCATGGAAAAGTGGTCCATTACAGCCTGTTTGTAGTGCAGGCACGGCCAAGGTGGTTTGAAGCTTGTTAACTTGAAGAGTTCCATAACTGTTGGTGATCAGGGTTACAGGCAGGCCACAGCAGCACTAGCTCCTTTTCTTTGAAGAGCTCTTCTCAGCAATATCCCTTCCTTTCTTGGGTAGTTTAAAATGCACTTAATGTTCACAGTACGCTTTTTTCCCCCCCTCCTACACCATTTTCTGATCCTTCTCTCCCCCATATACAAAAATAAAATCAGTATTTCTGTAATGAAGCAGTGTAATTTAAAAACAAAACCCAAAAGCTTTGTGTTGCTGTGTGCATCAAAATGAACTGCACTCTCAGTCTCGGCTAACTCACTGGTTGGTGTTTTTATATTAAAACGGGCATGATGGCAAGTGGGGAGGGGGGAAGAGAAAGACACCAGCCAAGAGCAGTGTCCTCAGGAAGCTCCTGGCACTGACCTTTGCTGTGTGTCTCCCCTGGGTTTCTCATGCTGCCCTTGTAGCTGTGGTGGCTGACCAGAATTATGGGGCCCCTGTGATTGAGGCTTTTCATGTTCTCATTTAAGCCTTCACTTCATCTGAAGAAGTCCAGTGGTTTATTCTGAAGTGTCTGAGAAGGGAGTATAAGGCCTTTCACAAAGCTGCCTGGTACATTTCCTTTGAGGAGGCAGACTTCTTCTCTCCACCCAGTGTTCAGCTGTGCCAGTAACAAAATGAGTGTATGGCATACTGAACATGGAGTTTCTTTGTTGTTCTACATCTTTCCTCTTCATGATATTTTCCATCTGATTTAGTTTTCACCACCTGCAAGTTATCTTTTTACAGAGAAAATAACCAACTTGAAAACAGAACTTCAGAAAAGAAAAATTATACCTGATTTGTCAATATTAGAATAATATTAAATAATGAAAACCTGGCTTGTGAGAGAGAACAAGGAACCATCTGATCACTGTTGAGAATCTCCAAGGATATAGTGTATAAATAGCAGATGACTTCACAGGGAAGCTGTGCTGCACTCTGAGCTGAATAAAACTGAAGCAGCTGTATTAGGTTGATCCTTCTGAGATTAGCATGAATGAGTTCTGCCTCCCCAAGGTGATGTGGTGCAAACACGAGTGGGCAGCATGTCCATTCTTCCCTGGCTGCAGTCGGGACAGCAAGATCTGTGGTACTTCTTGGCTGCCCTCTCACCTCTGCAGACTCTCCAACCCCTTCCCTTTTCCAGGGAGGACAGGGCTGGAGCGTTTTGCAGGGAGCATGGAAAGCTTGCACTTTGCTTTGCATGGCTGTTCTGTGATTAGTGAAGGATTTCAGGCTTGAGCTGTCAATCCTGCACCTTTGCATACACGCAGCGCTAACAGCACAGCCCGTGGACAACCGTTGGGTTTGTAGCACAATCCCCTCTTTATCGAGGCTGTTCTCTAGCATTAACTCCTTCTCCTGCTTCTGACTAATGCAGGCAAGTATTCTTAATTGAATAGATAATTTGACCATTTGTTCAGTTTCTCTCCCCAGCAACGTTTTCCCTCAAGGGCACGTTTCAGGCTTTCCCTTTGTTATTTAGTGAGGCCCTTTGTCCTGGAAGCAGGTTTTTAACGGTCAGTGTCTGTTCTATGACAGCACCAGAAGGACCCATAACCAGAATTCACCCTTCAGTGAAAACGGCTGTTATTATTTCGAGTGTGTTAATTGTGATGCAAATACCCTCTTGCTGGTATTTCACAATACTAGGTCAAAATGATCTTGTCAGAAGTCTGACTGGAAATCTTACCCCTCCCTTCTGTTTCCTGTTGTTAAAGCCTTTGGATTGGGAGCCTGTAAACAGTCTGGTGTCCAAGCAAGACTTCACAGAAAATGAGGAAAAAATAGGTTGATGGTGTTTTGCTGTGACCCCGTCCCTAATGGGAATGTGTAACCTGCTGACACTTCCCTTAAGGGTAGTGAGAAACAACCTTAAAGGTTTCCTGGAAGGAAATAACTTTCTGTGAAATTCAGAAAGGTTAAAAGTGATGCATTCCTCTTCATGATACATGTTTTGATATGAATGAAACTCACATTTGTCCTGCTCTCTGCATCAGGTTAGCAAAGTGTTATTATTTTATGCAGCAAAGTGTGCTTGGGCTGGGTGTGTTGTTTGATCCCACTGCACCTTTTGAGGTGGCTGCAAGTGCTGTGCTTATCACCTGCCCTCCTGAGCCCTGAGTTAGTGCCAGGAGCAGGCAGTGAAGGGGCTGATGTGGCCATGCACACAGATCTGCCTCACTGGATCCCAGAGCTCTTCCAACTTACTCCAACAGGAATCTGGTCCTGTCCTCTGTTTGCGTCTCTAGTGCTTCAGTATTTGGCATATTGCCTAACAATGGGAAAGCCCTCCTGTCTGATTTTAGTGATTTGTGTTTATTTATTTATTTCTTCTTACCATGGTGAACTTGACCATCTGTCAGTTAACCATTGTCACTCATCACTTCCGGGTTTTGCTTTGTTAGAAGTATCCCTGCCAGCCATCCCGTAGATACAGAGAACTCCAGAACACCCTTCTTTTCAGGATCTTGAAACATCTAGTACATGTTAACCCTCACAAGCTTCTCTGAAGGCAGGTAAAAGAAAAAAAAATAATTTCTTCAAGGTCATACAACAAAACCAGATCCCAATACCTTTTCCAGGATTGGTGTCTCCCAGCCTTGTGTGCAATCACAGCTGTGTCTGTAAGCAATACAGAGATGCTATCAAGTGCAAAGGGAGGAAAACTCCATCTCCACTAAGGCTCCAGTGATACTGGGGAATTGTTTTGTTTGCTAGACCAGCACAATACTACTGTTT
This sequence comes from Hylia prasina, assembly GCA_013397195.1. Classification (NCBI taxonomy): domain Eukaryota; kingdom Metazoa; phylum Chordata; class Aves; order Passeriformes; family Sylviidae; genus Hylia; species Hylia prasina. Next base: position 26,031 of record VYXD01012053.1, on the reverse strand, counting down.
TGTGGTGTACATTTTAAAGCATCTAGTCTCTTTGGGGTTTCTGTGTGAAAACCAGGTTTATAATATCAAGAGTTAGAATACATCTTATATTCACAAACTCTTAACAGAAAAAGCATTGTTCTTTCTTCCTGTCCTTTCCCATGCACCAGATCTGCTTCTTTTCATAACATTAAGTGCTGTTCATATATATGTGCCATACAAGCACAGTCGTGTAAGTATGGCTTTTGGTGCTAATAAGTATTAGTCCTGTCCCTCAAGAACTTTTCTTGAAAAGCAGCACCCAGGACTGGATCCAGTCCAGTGACAAATGTGAGGCTCTTTGTGCAAAGACAGCTGTATTTAGGCTGGAGCTTTGTTATGAAAGTGTCTGTATTGTAATTGTTTTGCACAGTAGCAGTGTCAAAGCAGCTGCAGCAATAGTCATTGCCTCTTGTGTATTTTGCTTCCCTCCTTGCACTGTAGATGTTAATATACATTTGTGGATTCTTGAACTCATATCCTTAATGTAATCCTAAATATCCATTTGAATGGATATTTCGCTCATTTGAAACATGCTGGTTTTTTCTTTGTGTCCCCTCCATCTTTCCAGTCAAAAGAACTACAGATAAAGAAGCAGTTTCAGGATACATGCAAGATCCAAACCAGACAGTACAAAGCACTGAGAAACCATCTGCTGGAGACCACGCCAAAGAGTGAACATAAAGCTGTCCTCAAACGGCTCAAGGAGGAGCAGACCCGGAAGCTGGCTATCCTGGCTGAGCAGTATGATCACAGCATTAATGAAATGCTCTCTACACAAGCTGTGAGTCGCCTCCGAGGGACCCAGGGTTCCTCAGCCAAAGAGGGATGTTTGCATTTTAACCGCTCTGTATCCTGACAGCAGGCTTTCTGCTTCCTTGCTGCACACGCCATTCCCTGCACACTCCTTCCTCTGTGTTTAGAAAGCAGAGTTCAAATGCAGAGGAAAGACCTACCACCCCCTCCAGGCAGGCTGAAGCTGAAGCTGCTGTTGTAGAGATGCAAAGTGATGCATCTGTGTGGCCAGAGGACTGCTTTTGCATGAAATGTGGCAACATAAACATCCCTGTTAGAGCATCATTACATAGTTTGCAACTGGCTGTCTTAACTCATTTAGATTTTGATTTGTTGATGATACCAACCCAAGCATGTGCCACTGGTAGAAGATGCTCATTGAGTCATGGAGGAGTCCACAGTTTTGACTGTAAATCTGAGGTCAAAGTGTTGTGAAATTCCTTCTTTAAGAGATTCCTTCTTTAAGGAGTGACCACATGACCAATGCTTCGAATCCTTGCTACATTAAATGTGCACTTTTCTTTGCAATTCTTGCATATTGCATCCTGCTCACATCACTTTGTACACAAATTTAACGCTGTGAGGCAGGGTAGCTGGCTTCATTTATGATGGGAAGGTTAAAAGTTCAGTATCGTATTGCTTTTAGGTTTATTTCACTATATCCTTGTGCCCAAAGTCCTGCATTGGCAGGGCTATGGACTTAAGTCTCCTGGTAGAGGTAATTGGTTAATCCTGTTGAACAGAGCAAGAGAGCTTCTCTTTGCCTCTGGTGAAAGGAGAGCTGAGGATGTTTGCACCTCCAGCAGTCTGGTCTCTGCAGTGTGGATCGTGGTTCCTGAGGCGCCACTGCTCATCAGCATCACTTGCATCAGTGCTGTGGGCTCACTGTCACCAGTCTTTGTCACTATAGGTCCTCTGTTCAGCGAAGCGAAGTACAATAGAGACCAATTGTATTGCTAAGAAAACAATGTCCCAACCCCTTCTCCCCCTCCCCACGGTCCTCCCCTGGAGTGTCAGCAGTGGTTACCCCGTGGTGAAACGTCTCTATTGTCTGTCTTTCCCAGCTGCGTTTGGATGAGGCACAGGAAGCAGAGTGCCAGGTTTTGAAGATGCAGCTGCAGCAAGAATTGGAGCTGCTGAACGCATATCAGAGTAAAATCAAGATGCAGGCAGAAGCCCAGCATGATCGGGAGCTGCGTGATCTTGAGCAGAGGGTGTCCCTCCGCCGGGCCCTCCTGGAGCAGAAGGTAAAGTGGGCATGTGAGCATCCTAAGCACACTCCATATTTCAGATCCTAAATTCCACTTACCAGTGAAAGAGAAACTGCTCTTACTTTGCTGTATATAGTAACACAGATCATTTGGGTGTTTGTCTCTCTGGGGTTGAAAGCTCGGTGACACATAGACTAAACTTTCTGCCAGCTCAGCCCTCCTGTGTGAGCAGCTTCTGGCTGGGATAGAGCTGCCTGAAGTGTGCCAGAGGGGGCTGTACCTCTCTGGGCAGAAGGGAAAGAGAACTGTTCTCTCTGTCTCTGAGCTGGAGATTGGCTTCTCTGGCCCATTAGAGAGCAGACAGTAATAACCTAAAGCTGGGGGCTACAGTTTCGCTATGAAATTATGTGTCTTATGAGCAAATTCAGGTAGCCAAAACCACAGCTATGCACATCTACTGCTCCCCAGATCTCAGCTTGTAGTTGGCTACGTGTATTCAGGTGCTCCTTGTTGAAGTTTGCTTTTCTGTGCAGTGCCAGACACTTGTGTAGAATTTGGAGTGGCCTACACAGACCAAGGAAAGGGAAATACACTGTCAGCCTCCCTCCTGCAGTTGTTTTTCCTTTTGGACTTGCCCTGTAGGTGTCAGCCATTGCCATTCACACAACAGTTCCCAATGTTGTTCATCGGTGTGTAATAAATAAGGGTGATTCCTCTGTAGCCTCGAGGTTCTTTATACTGAAATTCTTCCAGGGGCTGATGGATGAATGCTGGGATAGTTCACAGAGCACTGCTCCACCTCACGGCCAGACGAGGGAGCACCCCCAGGGAGGCAGCACAGCCCTGTCAGGCTTTCGTCTTCTGCAAGGAGGCAACTGCTCTCAGAAAATAAATTAATCTGTGAAAGCAGAGTTCCTGTGTGTCACTTGTGTGCAATAGCTGTCTTTAGACACCACTGCTGGTTATTTTGGTCCCAGCTCCGGTCACAGCCTGGCACAAGTATGGATTTATCTGGAGGTGCATTGCCCTCTGGTGGCATGAGCTGCTCGGGGAGGAAGTGCCACAGTGAGCCAGTGGGAGCTGCTCTGTGGGAGCAGCATATATTGCAGATAGTGTTAAAAGCTGCAGTGAGGCCAGCGACTCAAAGAAACCCACATCAACCAATAATGTTGTAGAAGCCGTCTATTGTGTGCCAGGATTGAAGTCTCTGTGCATGGAAAACCCCTGTGGAGGATTTGGCATCAGTAATGGCGATAGGAATAGTAGCAATACTACTTCACAGAGAGGAAAAACTGATAAAAATATCACATAGCATAATTTTCTGTATGTTTGTGTCCCTGTATTGCTTTAGAATAGCAAAAAAACTGATGGTGTTTCAGCTTTCATAGGTTCATGTAGCAATATGTGCAGTCTTGGCACATGAAAATCACTAGTCATGCACCAGCAATGAGACCTTGGTGGGGTTCCAGGCACTTGGCAGTGACTCAAGGGCAGACATGTGGGTCCAGAGGCAGACACATCGTTCTTTTGCAGGGGTATTTTTTGGGAGGAGAGGTGTTGTTCTGTTTTTGTAAGAACTAAGAGTTGCGAGTGTTCTGGTGTGGGTCCCTCAGCGATGTCACCTGGTGTTTGCTGGCATGTGCTAACTGAAGCTGGCAGCTAGAGAAAGGGCAGGTATGTGCACAGGATGAATGTCTGCATTTATATGCACAAATAAGTGTGTAGCCTGTGGCAAAGTCAGTCCCTGGTGTTCAATAATAAACCAGATTCCAGAAGTTAGTGTAGGCATAGAAATCTGCTTCCTTTTCAGCAGGCTGCTCTTTACTTTTGGCAGTGCCCATCACCATAACTCACTAGACCTTGTGTGTCATGTCCAGCCCTGGAGTAAGGAGGGAGTAGCCAAGCCCCATTGATGTGAAATGTTGTTTGTATTGCACCAGCAATGAGCATGTCCCAAGAGTGTCTTTAAAAGAGTTCAGATTTAGTCATTTCCTTCCCACATGCCTCAGACACTTCATTTTCAGAGTGGTTTGAGTGATGTCACTTTAACAAAGTGTCAGGCCTTTCAGTGAAGTTCAGTTGCACCAAGTCCTGTGTGTTACACTGTCGCTGAGACTGAAAAGGGTGACATGCTAAAGACATTGAAAAAGGAGGGTTCTACTTAGATAGCAGGACAGGAAAAAAACAAGCAGAGCATTTTAAAGAGCTAATGTTAGAGAAGGCACCTTCTTCCTCTGCTGCCTTTGTGGCTTTCAGCAGGAATAGTGAGCAGGGCTGCTCAGTGCAGAGTCTGTCACTCACCTAGAGTAACAGGCAAGTGGAGAAGGAGTTTCTGAAAGCCCAAATGTCTCAGGAGATGACTCATGCTGGAGCAGATTGTTTCCTCAATTCCAGATGAAATTGCTTTGCATATTCCCTGACTCAGGCAAGAGAGTGCTTACAAGTACAAGGCTCTGCCCTGTGCCTTCAGCACAGACCCAGATAACACCTCTTGGCCATGTTGCTGCTGACAGCAGGGAGATGCCAGTGAGCTGTGCTGAAAGTCTTGGCTGCTGCTTCTTCCCCATTTGGTCTTTTTCACTGAGGCCAAAAGAAGCTTTTTCAGTCTTGGCAAGAAGATAATGGGTTTTGGTTCTCCACCTGACTGCAAAGATTTCAATAAAAAAGGCTTTCATCCCTGGTTGATGGGTGTCTGTCAGGAGGCAGTAGTCCTGTGTTTTCAGTACTTAAAGTGCTGATCCCAGTGCCCTTACCAAAGCAGTCTTGGAAACCAGCTTGGAACAGTGTTGTGGGGAGAAATTGGAGTTGCCAGCTTGCATATCATCTAGCTAATAATCTGCCACACAACTCAAACTGCCTATGTCCTTCAGCCACACACCCTGGAAAAAGTATCAGGGCAGTGAAATATGAGAAAACCAAATTAGGAAAGGAGTAGATAGGAGGTGATAAACACATGAGCGAAGAAAATCTGGCCGGTGAACATCAGAGAGGAAGCTGAATGTGGGCTTGTGCATTGAATCCTTGAGAAAACAGAAGTCATCATCGTAATCATCATCAGATTCAGCTCTAAACAGTGAAGGTCATCCTAAGCTGTGTTGGCAGGCTGTACCTGAAGGTGCTTTCCCAGTAGGCTTCTATGGAAGCTGTAGACTTTGCTGTATCTCACAAGATTAATCTATGTCACGCTATTGGTATCAGTGCAAACTTTAATTTGCATCCCTCGAATTTGTGTATTCACCAGGGAACAGGGACCAACACCCTCCAATTGGTGTTCACCATGCTTTGGCCTGTGCGGGTCTGTGGGCCTTAACCCTTAAAAAATTCACCCTTTTGTATTCAGAACAGACTGCATGACCATGGACTCCTGATCTAGAGCCAGTTTCCCACGCAAACATAGGGAGAAAGTCCCTCAGTAGCTGTTTACAGGTCCTCCAGAGGCTGTGCCTGTCCTGCTGCTACAGACTGTCTCTTTTTTTCCTTCCTAGATTGAGGAGGAGATGCTGGCGTTGCAGAACGAGCGCACCGAGCGGATACGAAGCCTGCTGGAGCGTCAAGCTCGCGAGATCGAAGCCTTTGACTCAGAAAGCATGAGGCTAGGTTTTAGTAATATGGTTCTTTCTAATCTCTCCCCCGAGGCGTTCAGCCACAGCTACCCGGGAGCTTCTGGCTGGTCCCACAATCCTACTGGGGGTGCAGGACCTCACTGGGGTCATCCCATGGGTGGCCCACCACAAGCTTGGGGCCATCCAATGCAAGGTGGACCCCAGCCATGGGGTCACCCCTCGGGGCCCATGCAGGGGGTACCTCGAAGTAGTGCTATAGGGGTCCGCAACAGCCCCCAGGCTCTGAGGCGGACAGCTTCTGGGGGACGGACGGAGCAGGGCATGAGCAGGAGCACAAGTGTTACTTCACAAATATCCAATGGTTCACACATGTCTTATACATAACTTAAACAATAACTGAGGGTGGCAATTCCACTGGAGCTGTCTGCCAACAGAAACTGCCTACAGACACCAGCCCAGCAGCCTCCTCAGTGCGGTGCTGACGTGTGGAAGCTGGGTGCACATGGAATATTGTATTCATTTTGTAAAGCATTACGTTTTGTGTTTACTAACTGGGATGTCATAGTATTTGGCTGCAGGGTTTGGGGGGGTGGTTTTTGGTTTTTTTTTTGTTTTGTTGTTGGGGGGTTTTTTGGTTTTTTTTACTTTTTGGAGGGGTCTTGGGAGGGCGTCTGAGAAATATATGCAATTAGTCAGAAGAGTTGGCTGGTGGTCATCACACTGACAGGACAGAAGGGCCTCAGACTGCCCTGATCATGCCATCCATGTAGGAAGTCTGAGGGAGAATGGAGACCTCCTCCCATGTCCATAAATTTCGATCTGCCACCCTGCAAAAACCAGGCGAGCTGCCTTTAAACCAACATCCAGGGGAGGAACAGCTGGATCTTCTGTTCCATTTTTGTTTGTCATTAAATTGGATAAATTTCTAGGGTATTGCCTCTGCCAAGAGGCATTTTCAAAGAGTTGTAGGTGAGGAAGAAAGTGAGAAGAGAGGCCAAGAGACACCAGGGCTCAACAAGGCCCTTCTACCCAAGTGCCCGTTCCGTGTCATGTATGAAGTGACATTCTCTCAGAAGGCATTGGTCAGCTTCCCAAGAACCAGTAGGTAAACCTGTCTGGAGGGAACAGGCTAGGAATGTTTGAAATTGTCTGCTTTGGCACTCCCCGACTGTTCTGCTGGTAGCTCAGACAAGGTTGGGCAGAGGAGCGTAAGTAATGCACTTGTACAGCTAATACTGTGACATCTCATTTTAGCTAAGCATCAGAATAATTCTTGGAGCCCAGCGTAGTCCTTTTTGCTCCATTCAGAAATGTTTAGACTTTCAGCCAATCAGTCTCAAATGCCAGAGGTGTTTTGAAGGATGCCATAGTTACAAAATGCCATTGATCGGGTTTTTCATTATAACACTACATCCACCAATTTATTACCTTTTTGGCTTGTTGCAATTTCCTGTTTACATGTAGCGTGTAGCCAACTGTTGAAATGTTTAGTTGCCATGGTGTACCAGGAGGAGCTGAGCCAATGACTCTTTCCCAGCTGATGACTAACCCACATCACCACTGTAGATCTTGCTGCATGTGAGGCTCCTTTTTTATTATTTTCATTGCTGCAATACTTCACAACTTTTACAGTCCCTTGAGATGCTGTGATATTTTGGCAGCGTATCACACCATGTGAGAAGGCACTACTTCCAGAGGGCTCATTGGAGCTGCTGTACTACTGAAAGAAAGCAAAGGAGGTTGTGAAATCCATACAGTGATAAAAGGTCAGGGAGTCTCATAACTGAATGACTTTGTGGCATCGTGTCATCCCTTAGTGCTGGGAACCAGAGATGCCCCCATGCTCTCGTGCCAGTGCCAGGACGGTCTGGGTCAGCCAGGACTGTGGAAAGAGCAGGTAAATGAAGTTTGGTTTGAGGCAAAGATTTCCGTCTTGGGGACTGACCAGCCAGGGTTCTTTGTAAATGTTTTTCCTTGCACACTAATCATCTTGAAGAAAACAGTAGCTGCTAACTCTAGGATTTGCCTTTAATATGTTTATAGGGCTCAAAAGCGAGGTTTTCCGAATGTGTTTGTCCACGTGACATATTTATATAGTAAATAGTGTCTCGCTGCTGTTCAGTACTCTACAGGGCGGCGTTTTTTCGTTAGCAAAATTAACATCCACTCCCAATCCTTAACTCTCTGCCAGTGTCCAGTGAATCCAGCTGGGATTTCTAGCATCTTGACGTAGCGTATCACTCTAATTGAAGATGGAAACTCTACCAAAACAGGTTTGAGCAGCCCCTTAGTAAGGAGTTTTGTAGTACTAACAGTTGACAGAAGCCTGGAATGAGGTGTGGGTCCCATGGAGGTGCCTCTGGATGCTCCTGGGGGCAAATGGTGACTCTGAATTGTCCTGTCCTTTCCTCTGCTATGTGTTTATGTGGAACTGGATGTTTTGGGGTCACTCTTTTGCATTGCAGTGTTGTTGAAATGCAGCGAAACTCATTTAGGAAAGGTGCCTGTGTTTTCCTAGGTTTGGAAGGAGAGACAAAACCGAAATGAAAGGCCAAAATTATGTTGGGGTTCACCATGTGAGTGTGGAGGGTGTGCCCAGAGCATGGTGCTAACACAGCATTTTGAGTTCAGCTCCTCTATTCCAAACAGCAGCAGCTACAGTGGGGACAGGCTATACCTGCAAGTTCAGTGGGTTCATTCTTCTGCTTCTGTTATGGTTTGAATTTGGTCAAAGTCTCTGGCTTAAATTGAGCTACTTCAACAGAATTCTCTCAACACATCTCTTTGTGTAATGTCAAGCATGACTGAATGCTGAATCCAAATGATGGCTATCCCATATTGGCTTTTTTGTATTCAAAAAGAATTGTGTAGTAACCATTTTTACATGTATATCATGTGCAGACCTGGACTATTCCAACAAGTTAATATTTTAATTAAAATAGTTTGCAAAAACTGATTCAGATCAACTGGTCTAAATGTGTGTGTCCCTGTGTGTACGTGGGGGAAGAAAAGCTGTCCCAGAACTGCCTGATCTCGAGAGGAAGCACCTCATTACACAGCTGTAGCCAGAGGAACTCAGGGTCAGGCTGTGCCTTGGAGGTATTTGAGGAGACCCTTGGTGTTGAGAATTTTAACATATCTCAGGTTTATTTCTGAGATACATGAACAACTGTGCACTAGAGAGATGCAAACACTCTCTGAATCAGTTTGCAAACTCTTTATTTTTAAAAGTAAAGCATTTTAAAAAGTGAGGCCAGTTGCCCTGTGTTGTGCTCATTGCAGTCATGCCCTAACTTTGATTTTAAAATTACTGTAAATTGTGGAAACTACTCCAGTACCTCAGCAAAGATGTTCTCTTACATCTCTTACGTTCATATTTAACACTGGGGAACTCTTTAGTGTGGACTACTTTGCAAACTTTATTGCGGTATTATCAAATCACCAGCTTGATCCCTGAAATCTCTTTTCTGTGGTTATTTTTCTCTCCCCTCTGCCAAGACCTGGAGTTCTGGTGTAGCTTAGCCCAGAGATGGAAAAGACAGAGTAGCCAGCATTTTTACCTCTTTCTGATTCAAATTTCCTTTGATTTTATTTAAAATCAGTGAAAGGGACCATATTTTCCTTGTTTTCCATGGTCCCAGGGAGCCAGCAGCCACCTCTCCCTTCCATGTTAAATGTTACATGCCTCCTTCCTTGGATGCAGCACTGAAATGGAGGCCACAGCTCTGTTTCACCTCCATTCCCTCCAAGCCTGTGAGCTTCAAAAAGGTTGAACAATTAAATACGTGGTGTGATAACCAAACTTTCCACAGAAAAATTCCCTGCAGCCATTACTTGCCTGGCTTGGGGCCAGGCTGGCATCGCTCTGTGTCCCACCCAGCCCTCCCTTGCCAGAAGAACGGGCACTGCACACTCGCTGTGACCTGCACGGGGGTGCAGCCAGGGCGATCCTGGGGCCGTGCTGTTGTTTAAACACCCAGGACCCCTCCAGGCTCCCAGCCCCTCGACCCTGCTTACGTGCCATTTCTTGAGAGGCAATAAATTCTATCGTACCACTGTCTACCATTACTCTGTTGAATACGCACATCTCTCTGGATATATATATATGGTATCTCATTTGTATATATTTATATACTCTGTATGTACGTGTGTGTGGGTATAGGTGCACACACACCTCATGCTGTGCATTTCTGTCAGGGCACTTCAGTTCTGCTGTTCTTTAGCACTCCTGTTTGTGAGCAAAAGCAACCCCTCAGCAGGGCTCTCAGGGCGAGGGCACGAACGTGGCACAGGCTGTGCTAGGGCTGAACCCTTGCTGAAGTGCAGCCCTGCTAATTGCAGCTTGCTTTTTCTGGGGCATGAGAGGGTAGGTAGCTGCTGCGGGTGTGCTGTGAAGGAGAGGAGGGAGCTCCCTGAGGGTACCAGAAAGTCAGAAGGCAGCAGAGAAGAAAACCAGATGGTTTAGCGATAGGCAGGCAGTGGAGGCAATGTAGGGATCTGCTGGGGAGGCGGCGAGTGGGCCGGTGAAGTGCTCAGCAGGCTGAGCTCAGAGTCCCCAGCTGCGTCTCGCCACGAAAGATCACAAGCCCGGCACGGTCTTGGCTCGCTGCGCTGGCTTTTGGCATCCCTGAGGTGGAGCCGCCGCTAGCTCTGAACACTGCCTTGGTGTGTGTCTGATACCTGGAGGTTCTTAGGTTGTGAGGAGAGGCAAAAGAGAAGCTAAATCGGAAGAGTTAAAGTACACGTGTGTGTACAGTCTATACATCCATATATACACACAGAGATGCTCTTGGTCCATTCTTTATTCTGCTTAGGCCTGTGTGCTTTGTCACTCAAGTCCAGCCAGCAGCGGTCAGTCGCGTTCCTCTCCTGGGTGCTTGCTCTGCAGTTCTAGTAAATCTTGCCCTGGTCTTTCTCATAGTAGAGGGGCGAGTGCCATGCTGGACACCACCAGCTCCTCAAGCTGTGAAGACCCTTCTGACCTTCTCCTTTGTCCTCTACAGACCCCATCTTAGGGAGGCATTTGACAGTTCAGGGGATAAGCGGTTCTCACATGTGTCAGGTCACTCATTTCCCCCAAGCACGCCCTGCCAGCTCAGCAGACTGCCAACCCTGGGCTCTCTTTGTGCTGCCAGAGAATTCAGAGGCAATATTCCCCCTGTCCTGTTTGGAAGGTCTCTTGCAAGTTTTTTAGGAGAGACTTAGGTTTGGTTGGGTCATTCTTACCCTTTCCCAAGGAGTAGTATTGTCTTTAGCTGTGCTCCTGCCTGTAGGATGTTCCCACCCCAGTGCTGGCCCGCAGTGAGCTCAGAGCCAGGTGCCAAGGACAGAGGAGCAGTGGATACCCAGGCAGGGAATGCTGGTCACTGTCCCTCTGCTGTGGTTGTTTGAGTTTGCACTTTTACGAATCGATTGAGCCAGAGTCTTTTGAGGAATATACGTGAGGCTCTTTGGAGGGTTGGGGCTTGCTGTTTACAGTGAGAAAATTAGAAAACCTGATAGATCTAGTGGTTTTAGTAAACATCACCCCACCAGGGAGCGGTGGCAGCAGATAACCCAGGTTCCTGTTGCACAATGAGGTTCAGCCTGCTGGGGCTGAGATGCTGCCTGCTGCATCCCTGCCCCCTTCTGTGGGGGAAGGAGAGCCCTTTGTCAGCTAGAGAGGGACTCAGTAAATCGGATTTGCCAGCAAACAAGCACCTTAACCACTGAGCTGTGGGTCTCGATACTTGCACTTCACCTTAATGCTCCCTAGGGGGGAGAAGGCAGTTTGGTACATGACCATTGGCTCTGCACCTGCCTGGCATCCTCAAAACATCCTTAAGCCATGTCCTAGGGAAAATAAGACCCCAATATCAGCTCCTGCTCTCCTTGCTTTCTCTGAGTGCACACAGTGAGACCAGGAACCAGGAGGGCCAAGTGTTGCCCCCACAGATGTGAACAAACCCTGGGGGGAAACTTCCCCCACCTCGCCCCTCTGGCCCCCTGCCCCGCTCCCCACCCTTGAGTACGGGTACCTCAGAACATGCACAGTCTGAATTTTCACTGACAATTAGTTTAATTATTGTCAGTGAAAAGAATTGTAATTATCTGTAAATATGTAGTTAACAAATTGACCTAGTTTCTGTATTTTTTAAGTTTTTGTACTAAAATTTATAGATACAGTATGTGCCAGCTAGCAAAAAGCTACTGTAATTGCCAGTCGTAGTTCAGCATGCACCTAATCCCCGAGACTTGTCCAGTGATGCTGTAAGGAATTTATGCTTAAATATTGCGAGCTGGGGAGGCCAGCAGCCTGGGACTTTCAGCTTCCAGCCTCTGGCTGGGTTTTCCCTGATGGCTGTGTGCAATCTCCTTCCCTTGGGCCACACGGAGGGCAGTGTGAGGGACAGAGCGGTGGCTTTGAGCTTGCTCTGGAGCTGAACTCAACAGGAACCAAGTTCAGGTTCTTTGCTGCAGTTTAATACCGGCTTATGACTATGTTTTTCAATCTCTCTAGAAATGATCTGTTTTTCCCCTTCCAACTGCTTTTGTCTTAAACCCGAGTTCATCTAAATCTACTGGAGGAAAAAAAAAACCAACAAAAACAACAAAACAAAAAAAGACTTTGATTTGAGATCGTTGCCTGCTTTTAGTGCCAGGATCACACATTTCTATGGCAACTCTGAGCTCAGCGGAGTGCAGAAATCAGCACAGGGTTGTTGACAAGCTGAAGTCGGCGGCCGCTGCCTCTGCCAGGCTCGGGCAGAGCCCGACTGTGGCTGGTGGCAGCTCCAAGGGCGAGTTGGGGGTGCAGTGTGGTGCCTTGTGGGGGTCCCGGTGTCCCTGCCCCACTGCAGCTGGCTTGCCCTGCAATACCTGCTGCTGAGTGAGGGGCGGGCTCCTAGGAATGGTCAGGATCTGTGCTCTGTGTCCTGTGGCAGAGGCAAGCCTGTGAGTCAATAGCTGTGCTGAGCATCCCGGGAAGCTGCGAGCAGAGGAGTTGGAGCGCCGGTGAGGCCATGCTCTCTGGGTCTGGTGGTCCTGGAGGTCATAGGGAATGGGAGCTTGTAAGCGTTCAAGGATCAGAGAAGGAGAGGCAGACGTGCACGTACGGGTTTGGCTTTCGGCAAGCAAACCACCCGCTTCCTTTCTTCAGCTTTTCTTCCCTCCTTACCCCCTGCAGCTCTTCCCCCTGCTTGCTTGGAACAGGAATTTTATTTTTTTTTTACCTGCCTAGAAACAGCTAAAAGATGGGGGGGCAGCCCTGATGTAAATAATTAACGTTGCAAAGTGAAGTGTGTATAACATAAAAGGCTACAGCCCTTTGGTGACTTGTAAATGCTTTGAGAAGGTTGTGGTAAGACGTGGAGGGGCCAAGCGACCTGCCCGGCCCCGCAGCCATCGCTGCCCCACCGCCACCGCGGGGCCGGGGGGTCGGGACGGGATGGGGGGACCCCCCGGGCCCCTCGGCCGTGGGACCCCCCCCCTCGGTGTAGTGGATGGGAGGGTAGCGTAACGTGTGTAATACGGATAGGAGAAGCTGTGTGAGGTGTGTATAGTGTATATTTTTTAAAAATAGCTTGCTTGTGTTGTGAAGATTTTAAAGACAAACTTGAGAATTCTAGCCTAACTATTAACACAAGTTTAACATCAGTTACCCCACTGGGTTCAGAGCCTCTTGAATGTATATTCCTTTTTGTAACCTAAATGACCTATTCTTCTACCAGTCAGCCAGACATCCTATTTATATTTTTAATTTTATATATTACTTTCCATTTGTTTTCATTATTTCCAGCATGTTTCTGGGTTTCGGTTTTTTGTTTGGGGGGGGGGTTGTTTCTTTTTGCACAAGAATTGTGTGAAGTCAAGGAAATGTTAACTCAAACCTGGTATTTTCCAACCTGTTTCCCCTTCCCTTCCTCTCCTCCACCCCTGTTGTGTTTTTTTTTTCTTTCTTCCGCCAACAGTTTGGGATTTTTCTGGGCTGGGATGCAGTGGGTGGGAGGAGGGGATGGCTCTTTTCCATTTGCAGCTTTTGTGCAAATGCCAGGTCTTTTTGCCAGTCAACTAAAAAAATGCTTCACTTGCTGGTTGCTTTAAAAAGGAAAAAAAAAAATTTAAATAAAAAACAAAAATGTAACCTTATCAGTGCGATGTAGACCCCAGCGGGAGGAGGGGAAGTGCACACCTGTAGCCACACACCTCTGGCTTTGGCTGCAAAACAAAAGCAAACCTTTCCTGGTGAGGAGGTGACCGCAGGGCAGCTGCTGCCTGACCCCATGGGGGGTTTGCCGGGCACGAGCTCCGTGCGCGGCCGGGCTCCGAGCCGTGCTGGGAGCGCCATGCCTTGGGCTTGCTCTTCCCCCTCGGCGACCGCCTGTTCATGTGCACAAACCCAAGAGCTGCCTGCTGATGACAGCAAAGCTGTTGCTGCTTTTCCTCTCCTCCTCCTTTTCCTCCTCTCCCCCTCCCCAAGGAGGTCCAGCTCCCCAACAAGAGCTCGCCCAGCGCCCGGCCCCAGCGCCAAGGCCGTTTGCTCTGGGGCATCATCCAGGTATGGCCAAGCCCGGCTGGCGCCGTGCTGTGCCACAGATCATTAGATAGAAAAAAACACACACATATCTGCTGTTTTACTATGAACACTGGTCTGAGGTTTCCAGGCTCAGCACCACGGTGATGGGCCACGAAGGATTTAACCAGGGGAATTAAACTCCTTCTTGCTTCCGTGTCTGGTAGCACCAGCTGGTATGAGTGAATCTACAGGTGTGCGTTTTCCTTCTTGTAGAAAATGCCACGAGCACTAACTGGTAAGGCTTAATGTACAGTATATTGTCAGTATTCTGGTATTCTTCTGGTTCAACATACATTATAGCTCATATATAACCTGTATTAATTGTATAGATTGTGCATTTAAAGCTGTTACCAAGTTGTCAGAAAATAAGAGAAGAGAAAAAAAAAATAAGGTCATATGTAATATTTTGTTTGTAAGTATCCTTTGTATCATAGCAAAGGAAATGTTAAAAAAAAAAATCAACTGTAATAAAGTAATTTTAGTACACGGAGTGTCTGCCTGCCTTTGTAAGACCCTGGCCCAGGGGAGTTACCGCGTGTAGGACCTCTGCCAGGTGAACACGGGGGGCTCGACCGGGAGACCCCCCCACCTGCGGGGCCGCGGCAGCCCCTTCCTCCTCTCCTCCGTCCGCAGGAACTCGGCCATGGCCCTGAAATATTC
>VYXD01012051.1:20861-31575 GCA_013397195.1 Hylia prasina | reverse complement strand
CCCGAGGCTCTGGCGCCGTCCCGGAGCCCTGCGGGCCGTCCCCGGTGAGGAGGGAAGCGCTGAGGGGCTCCCGGAGGAGGCTGCGAACTCTGGGAGAGGAGGGATGGGGACAGGTCCCGGTGCCCCGGTTCCCGGGGAAGGCAGGGCTGGGGAAGGGGATCTCCTGCCCAAAATTCTCTCCGTGGCAGCGACGTCCCAGAGACCCCCGCCCCCAGCCCTCCTACCCTGGTCAGTGTGCCCCCTCCTGCAACTTAACACATCACTTATTAAAAATCACCTTTTATAGAATAACATTAATAAATATATTGTAGTTTGCAGCTTTCTCTGGATAGGCAGCTGCGGTCCTTGCTCTGGTAGGAGGGATAGGAGCCAGGGAACAGCTATACCTGTGCCAGGGATTTGGGATGGAGATCAGGGAAAGGTTCTTCCTCCAAGGGTGGTGGGCACTGCCCAGGCTCCCCTGGGAATGGGCACAGCCCCAACCCTGCCCGAGCTCCAGCTTTGGACAGCGCTGTGGGACCAGCTGGCATTGTTGGGGTGTCCGTGCAGGGCCAGGGGTTGGACTGGATGATCTTTGGGTAACTCCAATGTTTGGGGTGAAACCCTGCACTGGGAGAGGTTTTCCAGCACTTTCCTCTCCTTGCTATCAACCCCACATACTAATTAAACAAAAAGGCAATTAAGAGTTTCTCAGGAAGAGCAGGATGTTAATCAGGTTTCCCAGTTTTCCCTTCTAGGCTGGCAAAAACCAGGGTTGGTGCTAAAAATCCACCAGATTACTATGGAAACCCCAAAGGCCGATAATTCATCCTGTCAGGGCAGGAGAGCCGGGCCCAAATCCCTCCTGGGTGTAGCTCCATCGCCGTCCTGCCTGTCCCTGCCTCACGCAGGCAGGCTGGGAACGTGCTGGGAATTTGGGAGCTGCCAGTGAGGTGATGTGGGGATTAAGGCTGACAGTTGGGATTGTTCAGCCTGGAGGAGCTTTGGGGTGACCTCATTGTGGCCTTCAGGACCTGAAGGGACCCCCGAAGAAACATGGAGAGAGACTTTGGGTAAGGGATGGAGGGACAGGACACAGGGAATGGCTTCCCACTGCCAGAGGGCAGGGACAGATGGGATGGCATTCCTGGCTGGGAAGGTGGGGAGGCCCTGGCACAGGGTGCCCGGAGCTGCTCCTGGATCCCTGGGGGTGTCCAAGGCCAGGTTTGGAGCACCCTGGACAGTGGAAGATGTCCCCGCCCATGGCGGGGGTGGGACTGGATGTTCCTCCATGTCCCTTCCGACCCAAACCATTCCATGATTTCTGTGAGCTCTAACGCCGATGAGGGCGCACGGGGACGGCTCGGAGCCCGAGCTCTGCGGCTCGGTGACAGCCCGGTGACACCGTGCCCGGCTGGGGGGGTCCGGCCGGTGCCCCCGCGCTCCTCCCCGCCCGGAGGGGGCGCTGCAGCACCGCTCCCCCCCGGGACATGCGCAGTGCGGGCACCCTGCGGGACCGGGGCGGGGCGGGCCGGACCCTGCGGTGCCCGGGACCGCTGCCTGCCGCTAGGCTCGGCCCTACCGCCTTCTCCTAGTGGCCGAAGCCCCGTGCTCGCCTGCCGCTCGGTGATACCGCTCCGAGGGCGGCCTCACCGACCCCATTACCCCGGACCGTTTCCCACACGGGCAGCGGGAGGGGCGGACTTTCCCCGCGCTGCAGCGCGGGCGGGGCGAGGCTGTCGCTGCCGGTCTCTGTTCCCCCGGTGTCGCCTCGTTGTGGTCCCGGTGCAGCCGCGGTGACACCCACGTGGTGCCGGCGAGGCGGAACAGCCTCCCGACCATAGCGTCCGAGGGAGAGAGCGGCGCGGCCGCGCACGCGCTCGGCGNGGGCGGCCCCGACACCCCTGGAGCCGGCAGCACCCGCCGGTGTCGGTGCCGGGGCTGCCGTTGCCCCGCGGGGCGCGGGAGCGGCCGCGCTGATGTGGCAGCGCGGTGGTGGCGGCGGGGACGGGGCGCTGCGGTGCCGGTCGTGCCTTATGTAACGCTGCGGTCTGGGCTGTCACTGTCACCGGCACCGGGCCGGGCTCGTTTTTGGGGGCGTTTTGCGCCCCCAGCACCCGCTGACACCGCGGCTTGAGGGACGCTGGGGCAGGGAGGGGTTGGTGCCGCATCCCCGCTGCGGCGCCCTTGCTGCGGGTTGTGTTGTCACCCGGGCAGAGTTGGCGTCACCGTGATTATGGCAGGTATTTATGGGAGATTCGGATCCCTCGGAGTTGCCAGAGGTTTTTTCGTGCGCGCTGAGCCCCCCTTCTCCCCTCCCTCAAGGTGAACTTCACAGTAGACCAGATACGGGCCATCATGGACAAAAAGGCCAACATCAGGAACATGTCGGTGATCGCCCACGTGGACCACGGCAAGTCCACGCTGACGGATTCCCTGGTGTGCAAGGCCGGGATCATCGCCTCGGCGCGGGCCGGGGAGACCCGGTTCACCGACACCCGCAAGGACGAGCAGGAACGGTGCATCACCATCAAATCCACGTGAGTGCCCTCCCCTCGGGCTGCTGCTGCTCCCTGGGCCGAGCTCCGGGGGGAATGGACTCCTCCAGGAGGTGAAAGAAGATGCTGTTGGGCTCTGGTTTAGTCCAGGAGCTCATCTCGTGCTCCTGAGGGTCTTGAATGATGGAGAAAGTGTTGATTTGGCTTCTGCTCGCTCATGGAGCAATTCCTTGCTGGGCACTGGAGGAGCAGGAGCTTCGCCCTCCCAGTTCAGCACCAGGATTGTTGGATGTCCCGTGGATATGGCCTGGAGACTTTTGGGAGCATCTCTGGGGATGTACCTGCTGGCTTTGCCACCACAGGGAGTGTGAGGACTGGTTGGGATTAGTAGGAAAAGCCTAAATCCCTGATTTGGGAATGGAACCCTCCATGGGTGCTGGAGAACTGCAGAGATTCAGAGGAGATTGGGATTCTGGAAGATGTTACGGTTTAGGAAGGGCAGACTGTGGCCTGTGCTGCTGTTATCTCCCACACTGGCCTGCCAGGAACACGCTTCAGGAAATCCTGGAGCCCAGCATCTGGGTTAGAAAAGATCTCCAAGGTCATCAGCTCCAACCTTGTCAACCAGAGCAGGGCATTGGGTGGTGCCACCTCCAGTGGTGGTGGCTGTTTGTGTGGGGCAAAATGTTCCTGAGCTTTAGGGAGGAGTGACACAGATCATCATTTTAATAGTTCCTCCTTTCTTTCAGAGCCATTTCTCTGTTCTATGAGCTCTCTGAGAACGACTTGGCCTTCATCAAGCAGAGCAAGGATGGTTCTGGTTTCTTGATCAACCTCATTGACTCCCCCGGCCACGTGGACTTCTCCTCGGAGGTCACTGCAGCTCTGCGAGTCACTGACGGTGCCCTGGTCGTCGTGGACTGTGTCTCTGGTGAGGTTTCCTGCAGCTGGAGCCTATTTTGGGGGGAATTTGGAGAGGGGGGGATAACTCATTCCTAACTAATCCCACGTTTGGCAGGCGTGTGTGTGCAGACAGAGACCGTGCTGCGTCAGGCCATCGCCGAGAGGATCAAGCCCGTGCTGATGATGAACAAGATGGACCGAGCGCTGCTGGAGCTGCAGCTGGAGCCTGAGGAGCTGTACCAGACCTTCCAGCGCATCGTGGAGAACGTCAACGTCATCATCTCCACCTACGGGGAGGGAGAGAGCGGCCCCATGGGCAACATCATGGTGAGAGCTGCTGCGGGGAGAGGGAGCAGCTCCCTCCTCTGGGATAATTCCTCGTCCCAAGTGGAGGACAGGGAGGTGGCTTGGGGCTCTTGCTGGCTCCCCTCCCACATTTGCTGTTCAAGGCCCGAGCAAATAAAGGCCGGGATTGATGCCCAGAGCAGCTGTGGCTGCCCCAGTCTCGGGAGGGGCCAAGGCCAGGCTGGACAGGGCTTGGAGCAGCCTGGGATTGTGGGAGGTGGAATGGGTGGTGTTTAAGGGCCCTTCCCACCTGCTCTGCTCCTGCTGGGTTCCTGCGAAGGGAGCAGGGCTGTGGGCCACTGGTTCTGAGGAGAAGCTTGTGCTGGAGAGGTGTCCATGCCTTCCTGATCCTCCTGGGAAAGATGGGAATCCTACCTGCGTGATAACCTGAGCACACACCTGGTGGGAGTGGAGGAAAACCAACCCAGTTCTGTGGTGCAAAGCTAAAATGGTGCCTGTCCCAGACCTGAGGTGGTCACTGGGACAAAACTAGTTCAGAATCTCAGTGTCCTGAAGCTCTGTTTTGTACTGGAGTGCTGCGTGATAACCTCCCTGACCCCGCTGCTCCCTGACCCAGCTGTTCCCTCCCAGATTGACCCGGTGCTTGGGACCGTGGGCTTTGGCTCGGGCCTGCACGGCTGGGCCTTCACCCTGAAGCAGTTTGCTGAGATGTACGTGGCAAAGTTTGCTGCCAAGGGAGATGCCCAGCTCAGCCCAGCCGAGCGTGCCAAGAAAGTTGAGGACATGATGAAGAAGCTGTGGGGAGACAGGTGAGGAGGTGACTGGAATTCCAGATCAGCTCTGTGTGGCTGCAGCCACTGCAGGGAATGGGTAAAGGGGAGAAGGGTGTGGTTGTGCCTGATTTAACAGGAGTTAGTTATGTTTTGGTGGGTGTTGGAAAGCTGGATGAGAGGGAAAGCAGGAAATGGCTCTTCCATAGCAGCCTTGCCCTGAGCAGGCGGAACAAGCTGTGTGTCTGTAGCTGACCTGAGCGTGGACATTTTATCTGATTTCCTTCTCTCTGCAGATACTTTGACCCTGCTACTGGCAAGTTCAGCAAATCTGCCACCAGCCCTGATGGAAAGAAACTGCCCAGGACCTTCTGCCAGCTCATCCTTGACCCCATCTTCAAGGTGAGTTCCTCAGGGTTCCTCCTTGGCTGGTGCTTCCCGCTCTGCGCTTCCGTTCCGTGCGTGATGATGGAAAATTTCTTCACTTTGACCTGACTTGTTTGATTGAAGAAATTCAGTTGTCTGACACATCTGGCTACTCTGGGGGGGGCTGGGTGCTGAGGAGGAGCAGGAATTCTCTGCAGGTGCAGCTGCCCCAAACTGGGTCACGCTCCCAACGGCTGCTCCTGTCGCAGGTTTTCGATGCAATCATGAACTTCAAGAAGGAAGAGGCGGCTAAACTGATTGAGAAACTGGACATCAAGCTGGACAGTGAGGACAAGGACAAGGAGGGCAAACCCCTGCTGAAGGTGAGGCTGGTCTGAGTCCTCTGGGGAGCTGCTGAGCAGTTGTTCTGCTCCGGCTGCGTCAACATCAACCTGCTTGGGATGTGGGGAGGTGAACAATCCCTGTGGTGGACACTCTGACTGGGTCCTGCTGCTCTGCCCAGGCCGTGATGAGGCGGTGGCTGCCAGCTGGAGATGCCCTGCTGCAGATGATCACCATCCACCTGCCTTCCCCCGTCACAGCCCAGAAGTATCGCTGCGAGCTGCTCTACGAGGGCCCCCCCGACGATGAGGCTGCCATAGGTAGGACCAGCTGCTGCTTTTGCTGCAGCTCCAACGCGCCTGCAGCCAGTTTGTTCTCTGCGTGCACGGCTCAGGAGCGTCTGGAATTGAGCCTGTAGCTTTTCTGCCATGGGTCAGGCAGTTTTCAGAGCTCTGTTCTGGAGCGTTGAGGTGGCTGAGTAACCTCAGAGTAGCCAGAGGGTCCACCTGAGGCTGGATTTGTTAAAGGCTTTTGTTGGTGATGTGATGTTCCATGGAGTCGCTGAACAGATTGGGTTGGAATAGATCTGGCCTTAGACACTTCCACGGATCCAGAAGCAGCCGCAGCTTCTTTGGGCACCCTGTGCCAGGGCTTTACCTCCCTGAGAGGCAACAATCCCTTCCCAATATCCCATCTATCCCAGCCCTCTGGTAGTGGAGAGCCATTCTCCATTTCCTGTTTCCTCCAGAAAGAAGCCCTTAGGCTGGGGCAGCGGTTGCAGGTCTTGAGTTTGGGTTTTGGGGTGGCTTCCAGATACATTAATGACTCAGGGCTAAGCTGCTCTTTCTNTTCGAGCACGCCCACAACATGAGGGTGATGAAGTTCAGCGTCAGCCCCGTGGTGCGCGTGGCCGTGGAGGCCAAGAACCCGGCCGACCTGCCCAAGCTGGTGGAGGGGCTGAAGCGCCTGGCCAAGTCCGACCCCATGGTGCAGGTGAGTGGCCAGAGTGCATCCAGGTGAAAGAGGAGTGCCCTGAAAATTGTGAGAGGACCAGCTGAGTAATGTAATCACAGCAGCGTGGCTACATGCGTTCTCCTTTATTCCAGGCAAAATGGCAGGTTATGTACAGTTCAGCATAGTTTACGTTTCCAGGCGTTCTCTCATTGGTGTGCAGGAGGCAAGAATGTAAATAAACATTGCTTATTTTATACTTAAGGTGGCTAAAGTGTTCAGACTAACATTTGCACCTATTACTAAATAGGTGCACTACTTTCTCTCTAGGCATACCTTAACATAATTTCTAACGATGCCACAGGCTGCAGGCCTTTACAGAGGCCTGCACCTCAGTCAGGCTGGATTGACCAACCTAATTCAGGAGCAGATCATGCCCCTGATCTCTTAAGAAATTCCTCTACATCCAGGGGTGCTGCCTGCAGTCCTGGGAATGTCTTGAGTTGAGTGCAGGTCCCTGCCTTGCATGGCACCCCCAGGTCAGTGGGGATGACATCTAGCAGTAGCTCTGTTGGTCAAACACCAAAATCCCGCGGAGAGTTGCTGGTGTTTGTGGCTCCTTCTGAAGCCTCACCTGCTGTTCCTGCTGTTTCCAGTGCATCATTGAGGAGTCTGGGGAGCACATCATCGCTGGTGCTGGGGAGCTGCACCTGGAGATCTGCCTGAAGGACCTGGAGGAGGACCACGCCTGCATCCCCATTAAGGTAGAGAGGCTGAACCGCTGCTGAGCTCGGGGTTTGGTGCCTCGCACCCCTCTGTGTGTCACCCAGAATTTTTAAAGCTTTCTGATAATTTTTACAGCCTTCTGAGGATTCCTAAAGTTTTCTGACTTTTCTAAAGCTTTTTGAATGTTTACATGTTGAAGTGGAGTCCTTCAAGGACTTTCTAGGAAAAACAATCTTTGTTTACATTCCTCTCTCTTGGAGAGACATTTGATGGACTTTTGTTTCTGCCGGTGTGGACGGAGAGGTGGCAACTTCTCCCTCCAATCCAGGGGCAATATATGCACCCTAGCTGTAAATAAACTTCATTTTTCCTGCCTTTGGAGCTCCCTTTGCGTGCCGTGCCCTCACTCCGTGTCCCGTTGCGACACCTGTGTCCCCGCAGAAATCGGATCCCGTGGTGTCCTACCGCGAGACGGTCAGCGAGGAGTCCAACGTGATGTGCCTTTCCAAGTCCCCCAACAAACACAACCGGCTGTACATGAAGGCCAGGCCCTTCCCCGACGGCCTGGCCGAGGACATCGACAAGGGCGAGGTGTCTGCCCGGCAGGAGCTGAAGCAGCGGGCGCGGTACCTGGCCGAGAAGTACGAGTGGGACGTCACCGAGGCCAGGAAGATCTGGTGCTTCGGGCCCGACGGCACCGGCCCCAACATCCTCACCGACATCACCAAGGGAGTGCAGTACCTCAACGAGATCAAGGACAGCGTGGTGGCCGGGTTCCAGTGGGCCACCAAGGAGGTGAGGGATGTGGGGTTCTTGGTCTGGGTGTCCTTGTTTTAGTTTGTGCTTCTCGTGGAGCGAAATGCGGCGTGTGAGTGACACAAGTGCCACAACACAACATGAAAGAACTTCACGAGGGCACGGTGATGAACAAAGCAGAGAAACCCCGAGTTTATTTACAAAACTCAATTTTATACGTTTCCAAAGGTGCCCGTGGGTTGGAGGATGAAATCCCACCTCCCAAACCGCATTGGTCAAGACAACTGTCAATCAGCTTTCTCATCTTACCTAAAAATATGTGAACAACAAAGGACAGTCAGGAAAAACAAAGCTGTTGTTTATCGTAAAAGGTGTGGGAAAGTAAAAATTCTGAGTCCAATATGAAAGACAATTCAGAAGGCCTAGAAAAATCCTCAAAACCAAGGTGACACACAGCTGGCATCAGAAGGAAAGGTGCTGTGAGAGGCTTACCTGCCAGTTATTTGCAGGATCAGACAGGAGAGCACTGCAGGATAAGTTGACAGACTGGGAACAGCAGCGGGAAGGATTCATTTTCCTGTGTATCACTTAGTTTCAGTCTGAAGGAGTGACATTCTGTGACATGACTGGGACAAAAAAACCCCAACATTTCCCTTGGCCAAACGCTTGAGTTTCAGCACCATAAATGTGTGACAGCTTTTGTGGCTTGAACCTCAGAGCTGATGCTTAGCTGGGGAAAAACCCCTGAGAGTCCCACCGTCGTCGGTTTGAGGGCTCATCCCTCAGCGAGGATGAACCGCTCCGGGTTCCACCCTTGCTGCTGGAGCAGCTGCTTCCACCCAGCTCCTGTGAGCCGGGGGAGCAGCCCCTCTGCGTGGGGACACTGTGGTGAGGTTCCCTGACCCCCGTTCTCTCCCCGGCAGGGCGTGCTGTGCGAGGAGAACATGCGCGCCGTGCGCTTCGACGTGCACGACGTGACCCTGCACGCCGACGCCATCCACCGCGGCGGCGGCCAGATCATCCCCACGGCCCGGCGCTGCCTCTACGCCTGCGTGCTCACGGCCCAGCCTCGCCTCATGGAGCCCATCTACCTGGTGGAGATCCAGGTGGGCAGCCCCTGCCGGCCCTCAGGGGGACGGGGGGATGGTGGGTGGGCACGGTGCTGACCCCGCTCTGTGTCTCTCTCTCTCTCTGGCAGTGCCCGGAGCAGGTGGTCGGGGGCATCTACGGGGTGCTGAACAGGAAGCGTGGCCACGTGTTTGAGGAGACCCAGGTGGCCGGGACCCCCATGTTCGTGGTCAAGGCCTACCTGCCTGTCAACGAGTCCTTTGGTGAGTCCTGGGGCCATCCTGGGAGGGAGAGTGTCACTGTTTTAGACCACAAATGACACAGACTTTGAGAATGTTTTATTTCGGGATGTGTCTCCCTTATATGCTATTTTACACAGACCAATTTGATTGGTGAAACAAATGCAAACCTTTTCAATCACATTGGGCAAACTAGAGGGACATCAAGAAGTCCCTCCTGTCAGAAGGAATGAATAGCATAAAGTACTGTCACAAAAACATTCCTCATGTTTACCAAGTTTTTCCTGAGAAAGAATTTCAGCAAAACAAAAACATCAGGCCTGGAACCAGAGCTACAGCAGGTTTCAACCTGAGACCTGGGAAAAGGCTTCCACATTTGGAGACTACAGAGCTCAAGGCAGGCCCTTGGGAAGGACCTCTAGAGGTCCTTGAGTTGAGTTGTTCACCCAGCAGTGGACTGTGTCCCCAAGTGCCACATCCACCCACATGGCTTTGAAATCCCTCCCCAGGGATGGGGACTCCAGACTGCAGCTGTGGCAGTGCTTGAACATCCTTCTGGAGAAGAAACTTCTGATCTCCAGCCCTCCCCTGGCACAACTTGGGGATGTTTCCTCTCATCCTGTCGCTTGTTGCCTGGGAGAAGAGAGAAAGGTTGTGGAACATTCTGGGTTGGAAAGGACTTGTCAAAGTCTTCCAGTGCCACCCTCTGCCATGGGCAGGGACACCTTCCACTGTCCCAGGCTGCTCCAGCCTGACCTTGGACACTTCAGGGATCCAGGGGCAGCCGCAGCTGCTCTGGAATTCCATCCCAGCCCTTCCCCACTCTCCCAGGGAGAAATTCCTTCCCAATATCCCTCTATCTCTCTGGCAGTGGGAAAAGCCATTCCCCGTGTCCTTCCATGTGCTTGTCCAAAGTCCTTTTCCAGTTTTAGGCACTGGAAAGGGCTCTAAGTTCTTCCTGGAGCCTTTTTTCCATTCCCACCTCATAGTGGCTGGGATCTCAGGAGACTTTTGAGCTGCTCTGGTCTGTCCACGGAAGTGACATCGAACCACGACCGTTCCTATCCCACCTCACCTTTTTTCTCTCTCCTTCCTCCCAGGTTTCACAGCAGATTTGAGGTCCAACACGGGGGGCCAGGCCTTCCCCCAGTGCGTGTTTGACCACTGGCAGATCCTGCCCGGGGACCCCTTTGACAGTGCCAGCCGGCCGTGCCAGGTGGTGGCCGATACCCGCAAACGCAAAGGGCTGAAGGAAGGAATCCCTGCCCTCGACAACTTCCTGGACAAACTCTAATGAAACTCATGGAACTCTGGGAGAACAGGAAAAATTTAATTAATTAGCGTTATCACCCATGCCGCCGGGGGAGGGGGGGTAGACGCCTTGTGAGCACCATCTTGTTAATTAAATGGGTTTCATAGCGATTTTGAGAACTTCGAATGAGGAAAACAAACAAAAAGAAAAAAAACAAAAAAAAAGCCTTATAGGTTTCTGTGTTGCACATGACTCATCTTTGCCATTGTAACTAAAACATTTCCACTAGATCTGCCCAATTCTGTATTTATTTGACTCAAAAAAAGAAACAACAAACCAATACTGCTGCAGAATGGCCCGGAGAGGGGTTGGGGACGTGCTTCAATCAAAAAGNGGAAAACGGGGGGGGGAAAGAGATGGTGAGGACGCCTTATCTGCAGCGTGACTGTCCGTCGTGCCCATCGCCGCCTGTATTAGTGCCACTGGAATTAATAAAATTGGATAAATGGTGACGAAAATGAAGGTTTTTG
The DNA here is from genome assembly GCA_013397195.1 of Hylia prasina. Taxonomy (NCBI): domain Eukaryota; kingdom Metazoa; phylum Chordata; class Aves; order Passeriformes; family Sylviidae; genus Hylia; species Hylia prasina. The sequence goes on along the minus strand of VYXD01012051.1, from coordinate 20,889 downwards.
GGGGTGTTTTTAAAGGCGAGGGTGGCGC
>VYXD01012051.1:7433-18267 GCA_013397195.1 Hylia prasina | reverse complement strand
CCCTGACCGGGATAAAACCCAGCAGAAAGATCAGGCGGGCATCACCAGCTCAGTTCCTGGGAGGAATTCCCTTCCTCCACTCCTGACCGGGATAAAACCCAGGAGAAAAATCAGGCGGGCATCACCAGCTCGGTTCCTGGGAGGAATTCCCTTTCTCCAGCTCCTGACCAGGATAAAACCCATCAGAAAGATCAGGCGTCACCAGCTCGGTCCCTGGGGGCTGAGCCCCCCCGGTGCCGTGCCCCGTCCCGCAGCCCCTGTGCTCCCCTCCCCCTGCAGCGGCCAGTTCGCCATCGTCCGCAAGTGCCGGGACAGGCGCTCGGGGCTGGAGTACGCGGCCAAGTTCATCAAGAAGCGGCGGCTGTCGTCCAGCCGCAGGGGCGTGAGCCGCGAGGAGATCCAGCGCGAGGTGGACATCCTGCGCGAGATCCAGCACCCCAACATCATCACCCTGCACGACGTCTTCGAGAACAAGACCGACGTGGTGCTCATCCTGGAGCTGGTGTCCGGCGGGGAGCTCTTCGATTTCCTGGCCGAGAAGGAGTCCCTGACGGAGGAGGAGGCCACGCAGTTCCTCAAGCAGATCCTGGACGGGGTGCACTACCTGCACTCCAAGCGCATCGCCCACTTCGACCTGAAGGTGAGCTCGGGGGGCTGCACACACCCTGTTCAGCACTGGGAGCAGGGATGAGCCCCCAGGGGAGCTCACGGGGCTGCACACACCCTGTTCAGCACTGGGAGCAGGGATGAGCCCCCAGGGGAGCTCACGGGGCTGCACACACCCTGTTCAGCACTGGGAGCAGGGATGAGACCCCCAGGGGAGCTCAGGGGGCTGCAGACANACATCCTCCCCTCTGGTGTTTGGGATCTCTCCCAGCTTGAGGCACATCCTCCCCTCTGGTGTTTGGGATCTCTCCCAGCTTGAGGCACATCCTCCCCTCTGGTGTTTGGGATCTCTCCCAGCTTGAGGCACATCCTCCCCTCTGGTGTTTGGGATCTCTCCCAGCTTGAGGCACATCCTCCCCTCTGGTGTTTGGGATCTCTCCCAGCTTGAGGCACATCCTCCCCTCTGGTGTTTGGGATCTCTCCCAGCTTGAGGCACATCCTCCCCTCTGGTGTTTGGGATCTCTCCCAGCTTGAGGCACATCCTCCCCTCTGGTGTTTGGGATCTCTCCCAGCTTGAGGCACATCCTCCCCTCTGGAATGAGAGCCCAGGGCAGCTCCCACGGGCTGGTGTGTAGGGACAGACCCAGCTCCTCTCCCCCCACAGCCAGAGAACATCATGCTGCTGGACAAGAATGTGCCAAACCCTCGCATCAAACTCATCGACTTCGGGATCGCCCACAAGATCGAGGCTGGGAACGAGTTCAAGAATATCTTTGGGACCCCGGAGTTTGTAGGTGAGGGTTCCTGGGGGCTGCTCAGGGTGCTGAAAGCTTTGGATTAATCCTGGAGAGACACCCAGCACTGCCAGGCTGTGCCCATGGGGCCAGGCTTCCTTCCCCCACAACAAACACGTTTTCTCCCCTTTCCCCCTAAAGCCCCAGAAATCGTGAACTACGAACCCCTGGGGCTGGAGGCCGACATGTGGTGAGTGACTCCCCTTCCCGGGGCTCCAGCAGCCAAAGCCCTCGTGCCAAAAGCTCTGCGTGGCTTCATCCTCCTCTCCCTCTCTCCTCCAGGAGCATCGGGGTCATCACCTACATCCTGTGAGTATAAGGCAGCTCTGGAGGGGACAGGGCTGCAGGATGAGCCCCCACCTCGGGCTGGAGCCTTTTTGGGGTGTCCCAACCCTCTCTCTCCTCAGGCTGAGCGGAGCCTCCCCGTTCCTGGGGGAGACAAAGCAGGAGACCCTGACCAACATCTCTGCTGTCAACTACGACTTTGATGAGGAATATTTCAGCAACACCAGCGAGCTGGCCAAGGACTTCATCCGCCGCCTGCTCGTCAAGGACCCCAAGTGAGGGACAGGGAGCAGAGCTGGGGGTTCCTCTGGGACAGGGGACAGTCCCCCCAGCCCAGCCTGCTGTGTGCAGGCAGCTCCCTCTCTCCTGTGTGGGTTCTGGGATCCCACTGGGGTTTGGGAGGGTCTGAGCTGGGCCCCCCAGCGTTTGGGAAGGAGCACTGGGGTCGGGAGGTTCCCACGGGATCCTCTGCCTGTGTTTCTCTTGGGAGGCAGTTTGAGGAGCTGGGGGCTGGATGCAGCTCCTGCCTGGGTTTGTCCAGGCTCAGCCACACCCCAAAGGTGGTCACAGGCTCCAAGCTGCTTTTCCAGGGCTTGAACAGGGAAAGAGGAGCAAAGGCTCTGCCCTGACCCCGGCCTTGCTGTGTGTGCAGGAAGCGAATGACCATCGCCCAGAGCCTGGAGCACCCTTGGATTAAGGTGAGAAGTTAAAAGAATCGGCGATTTTGGGTGTCTGAGCCCCCGAGGTGGGGGCTCTGCTGCTCCCCCAGCCCTGTGGGGGCCACTTTGGTGTCACAGCCTGTGGGTGGGCGCTGCAGCCACAACTGTCCCTGCCGCAGGTGATCAAGAGGAGGAACGTCCGCAACGAGGACAGCTGCAAGAAGCCCGAGCGGCGCCGGCTGAAGACGACGCGCCTGAAGGAGTACACCATCAAATCCCACTCCAGCATGCCCCCCAACAACACCTACATCAACTTCGAGCGCTTCTCCAAGGTCATGGAGGAGGTGGCTGCGGCCGAGGAGAGCCTCCGAGAGCTGGAGAGGAACAAGAAGTCCTTCCAGGAGGACATCGAGGCGCTGCTGTCCATCTACGAGGAGAAGGAGTCGTGGTACAAAGAGGAGAACGAGAGCATCAGCCAGGACCTGCGGCAGATCCGGCAGGAGCTGCAGAAGACGGAGGCGCTGAAGAAGCAGGCGCAGGAGGAGACCAAGAGCGTGGTGCAGGCGGCCAACGGGCTGAAGCGGCGCTACCGCAAGCTGGAGAACCACTACGAGGCCCTGGCCAAGCAGGTGGCCTCGGAGATGAAGTTTGTGCAGGAGCTGGTGTGGTCCATCGAGCGGGAGAAGCTGCAGAGCAGCGAGGGCGACGGCAGCATCCGCTAACCCTGCCGGCCCCGGGGCCGTCCCCGGTGTGCAGGGGGTGCTTGTGCCTCCCTGGAGCCCCCACCTCGAGGGGCTGGGGCTGTGCCACCCCGGGGGTTCCTGCCTGCAGCTCCTGCCTGGCTCGCGTTCCCTGCGCTCCCTGTTGCCGTCGCCGCGCTCCGGGACGTTTGTCCCCACCCCGCCCGGTCCCCGAGCTGTCCCAGAGCCCCGTGGGGGGCTTGGTGGGCACAGCCCCCCCTCTGCTCTGCAGCAGCAGCCACGCGTGGGCTGGGACCAAGGACTGATCCCTGCGTGGCCTCACAGTCCTCAGCCGCCCTGTGCCCCCTGATCCCCCCAGGGAGCTGCACCCCTCGTCCCCCCCTGTCCCAGCCCTGGCTCCCCCTTTTCCCAGAATAAAGGTGTCTGTCTAACGGGGCGGCTCCCTCAGCTCCTGCCGTGGTGGGACAGGGGGTGGGAGGGGGAGAAGGATGTGCCCCATGGTGACAACTCCCCCACTGTGCTCCCATCCCAGAGGGATCTCCTTAATTTGGGGGAGAAATGCCTTTTTTTTCCTTATGAGACCCAGTGCTGGTGGGTGAGCTCGCTGTGGGCGTGGAGGGAGGTCCAGGGATGGTTTGTGGGGTGTTCCCAGGCTGGGGGAGCCCCCGGCCCCTCTTGCCTGAGATCCCTCACTCCTGGGGACAGCGGGAGCCAGGTCCCAAAGCGCCACATTCCAGAGAACACCAGAGCAGGGAGCAGGATTCCCCTGGGAGCACCGAGGGCTTTCCAACTGCCTGTGGCCCCGTGGAGCCCAGATCCAGCTGAATTTGATCCGGGGGAATCACCAGCCAAATCCCAGCGGATGGCAGGCGGCCCCCAGGCTGGCTGGGTGGGCCCACCTCCAGCTCAGCTCCAATCCAGGCGATTTGCTCCGTTTGGGATTTATTTGTCCCTCTGCAGGACAAATTTATTTGTCCCCTGGGGATCAGGGGGGGCCGAGGGGCCGTGCCCCACGTCCCTGTCCCTGCTGACCTCCCAGCAGGTGTAGGTTTCATCCCCATCCGTGGGACACGTGGAGCTGCTGATAACTCGATCTGCCCCGGTGTTCCCTGCCAAGGCACTTGGCTCCCGAGGGAGGTGGCGTGACTGGGGCTGTCCCAGTGCAGCACAGCCACGGGGAGGGGACACTTGCAGCCCTCGGCGTGTCCCTGGGAGCTGATTTGGATGGAGCCCTTCCCTCCACTGGCAGTGGGTGAAGGGATGTGTGGAAATCCTCTAGCCCCGGCTGTTCCCGAGCCGGGCAAAGTTCACATAGTGAGAAACCTTCCTGCATTCTCCCCGTGCCCGGGGTTTGGGTTTCACACTCCCAAAAGGCTCTTGGAAGTCACTGGTCGTTCACCCCGGGCAGGGAGCTGCAGTGTCCCGGAGCAGCAGGGGCTCTCACCCACGTGGATGCACGAAATGACACCAAAACAGCTGTGAAAAATCACATTTGGGGTGTGATTCAGTTTCCTAACACTAATCCTGGGGCCTGCAGGAACTGGTGTGGGGAGTGAAGGGGATGTGCTGAGCAGGGGATTCCGGTGCTGTGACGTTACTGGGATGTTCTGCTCCAGTCCCCATTTTGCAACCACCCCGTGACGTTTCATTCCCTGTGGACACAGACACCAAAATGCCTTTTTTAGGCTTCCATTCCTTCTTCCCAGAGTTTGGCAGGAGGTGGGAGCGGGGCCTTTTCCCTTATAAAGTCTTCACAAACCCCTTGGAAAGCAGGGCTGCCTCCCCTGGGATCCTGCTCCTGAGGGGAATGCTCCCTGCAGGAACCAGGAAAGCAGGGCTGCCTCCCCTGGGATCCTGCTCCTGTGGGGAATGCTCCCTGCAGGAACCAGGGTGACACCTCACAGCAGGGTGTCCCTGCCCCTTGGGTGTCCCCAGGCACGTTGGGTGCTGCACACCAGGAAATTCCCCTTTCTACACCCCGGGGATGGCAGCAGGAGCCAGGGCTCTTCCTTCCTTTCTGGCATCCCTGCTCAGGACAGCTGGAAAATCACGGCAGAAGGACGAGGAGATGGATCTGGCTCCCCTCTGGGTTTTTTGGGTGACTCCTCACTGACCTGTGGCAGCTGCTTTTCCAGAGCACTGCTTCTAATTCAGGGCCCAAAATCCCGGGAAGGGACCCCCCAGCCGAGTTCCTTCAGTGCCTGGGAGCTCCCAGGGCTGATCCCCCAGGTTTTACACGGACAGGGATGGCATTCCCGTGGCACTGCCCTCTCCCTGCTGAAAGCTGGATGGTGTTTCAGCTTTAATGGTTCTTAGGGAAGCACAGTTTTCGTTTGTCATCCCCTGAGAAATTCCCCCAGGTCTCCTCATGGATTTCAGTTCCCAAACGGAGCCATTCCCACCTGGCTGGGGCCTCTGTGAGCACCCAAACCCAACCAGTGACATGGAAGGAGCCTTGAGGCCACCCAGGGCTGGAATTTCAAACACCCAGGAAAAAGGGGCTTTTTGGGTGAGCTTCATAGCCGTTTTTATTGCAATAAAGCTGAGTGATGAATTAAATCAGGACCTCAAAAGGAGACTGAAGTGGGTTTTTACTGAACTGATGATGTTACAAACAAGCCTTGCACGAAGCCTTGCTGTCTGCAGAAGCATCCAAGCAGGAGCTCTCTCCTTTTCCCAGCACAGCTCTACTTGCCGTGCTATAAAAATGCTGTTTCCAGCTTCTCTGTAAGCCAGTGGAATATAAAATAATTACAAAAAAAAACCCCAAAAAAACCCCACCGAGGCGATCCACGTGGTGGGAATAAGTTATCCTCAACTTTTCAATTATATACAGAAGGGACTTGCCAAAGGGCAGTGGGAGAGGAGTTCACACAATTAACTCCCCATTCCCACTTCCAAGTATTATTTACATCACGCTGGACACGGATATCCCAGATCTGCCCAGAGCCTGGAAAGCAGGAGAGGGAAAGAAGGGTGAGATCCAGGCTGTTCCCAGCACGAGCCCTCATGTCATTCCAGCCCTCTGGAGTTCAGTTACCTATGAGCAATTTAGGAGTTTGTTGTGAATGTCCTCAAAGACTTGGTTGTAGAGTTCATCCCTCGACTTCAGGCCGTCTAAATAAACTGGGAGGAGAAAGGGGGAGTCAGGCTGGGGCTTCCCATCAGAACAAGGTTTTGGGAGATTGGTTTTAAGATATTTCATGTTGTAAAGACCCAAAGGACAATTTGTTTGTCTATTGGAGAAACAGAATCATCCTGAAAACACAACGGCCCATGAAATCCTTATTCCATTATAAATCCCTTCTTTTTAATTTTTTTAAATCCCCTCTCAAGTCCTTAAGTGTACAAAGCAAAGGGAATAAGTTCTTAGCTCTAAAACTGCCTGTATTTATCCAAAGTAGGCCAGGATTACGACTCGGGAGTAAAAATAGCACCCTGCATCACCACAGCAGAAGTTTCCTCGAATGAAATCACCCAATTCCTCAAATTCCAACTGCAGGGCTGCAGCAGAATTCCTCAGGGAGCAAGGGCATGATTTGCTCCTGACTTAGTTGGGCGACCCAGCCTGGGCCCAGCTACAGGCCAAGGTTTGTGGAGTCGTTGGGAATTGTCTGAAGGTCTGCAAGGGGAGAAGGTGGTTCATTGATGTGCTAATAGGTACAGGTGTTAGTTTGAACACTTCAGCCACCTGAAGTGTAAAGTGAGCAATGTTTGATTATATTCTTTCTGTGCTGTGCACCAATGTGGAGATGCTTGGAGAGGTGAACAATACAGAAGTGTGTATAAGCAGTATATGTATTTTTTAAGCAGTGTATTAATTTTAAGCAATTAAAGGAGAACCTGTGCAGCCACACTGGTGTGATTACATTACTCTGTTAGTTTCCCACGATTTTGGGGGTGTTTCTCTCTTCACAAGGCTGAAGGGTTTGTGTTTGGGGAAGACATACCCACATCCACTGCACAGTCCTCCATCTCCTTCCTGTGCTTGAGGTACATGGGCCAGACGTGGCCGTCGAAGAGCCCCGGGGGGTCGGGGACGGTGTAATTCCGTGTGCTGGGAGAACAGCAGGGAGAGGGAATGTCAGCAGGGACAGAGCTGGGGTCTTAGGGAAAAAAGAGAAACAGTGGAAAGGACTGGAAAGGATCAGCACAGGCTGCCCAGGGTGGGCCGGGTATTTCTGAGTCTGTGAGGTTTTCAGCTTGTCAGTGGCTGATTTGCTTCCCGAGGGAGGAATTCTTGGGAGAATTTTCTTTCAAGGACAGTTGCTGTAAATAATTATTTTCTTCTCACAACATCTCTAAGTTCTCATAACAACCTCTCTTCCAGGTGTTGTTTCTGTTACTCAACCAATGGAGAGAGGTGTCAATTCTATGTCAATGATTTGCTTTTTATATCAGCACGTTATAAATGAATTGTAAATAAAGCCTTCTGACCTTTCTTCTGCCTCGACCTGGAGTCAAGCTTCTTTCTTTCGTGTCCAACAGGGCCAGCCCAGGGCAGTGTGTTTGGAACAGAGGCATCCCTGTGCCTGGGAATGATGGATGCGGCACTTGCGGACGGACGTGGTCAGTGCTGCTGGCTGCACTCCACCTCAGAGGTTTTCCCCGAGCTGTGATTCCAACTCACCACATGAAATTCCCTTCCTCCGCTGCTCTTAAATTTCCCACTCCACCCCATCCCAGAACCTGCGGATTTCCATCCCTGGGGCTCTCCAAGGAGCAGCCTGGGGTAGTGGAAGGTGTCCCTGCCCTCAGCAGGGCTGGGATGAGATGAGATGACCTTTAGGGTCCTTCCACCCCCAACCACTCCATGATTCCATGACGAAGAGCAAGGGAAAGGAGCAGAGGGAAGGGCTGGATGCACAGCAGGAATGTTCTCACCTCCTCCTCCTCTTGCACTCGTCGTAGGGCACTGCCAGGTAGTAGCGGAGGTCAAACAGCTCCACCAGAGGTCTGGGCAAGGGGACAAGGACACAAGGTGGAGATGTCACTTTCAGTGACAGGAGGAAGTGTCAAATCACCCCAGACAAATCACAAAAGTCTCTCTGCCTCGGTGGGATTTGTGTCTGGTGAAGACAACCCAAGGGTAAGTGTTTCCCTCAGGGGTTTGTTAACTCAAAAACCGGAAAATTCCTTTCTGAAGGTCAGAGTGGCCCAAGCAGGGACTTTTCCCACCCAAACCTCTGCCACTGGTCCTGAGGGGCTCAGAGGGGATCCTGTGGAGGATCAGGCACTGGGCTGGGAACCTGGCTCTTCCCAGATCGTTCCAAACTCAGTTTGCAGCAAAATCTGGGACAGGGCAACTCCTCAGCTCATGTTCATGGAAGTGTCCAAGGCCAGGCTGGATAGGCTTTAAGGTCCCTTCCAAACCATTCTGGGATTCCATGTTCCTCCACAAAAATCCCGGGAGTTGCCTCTGCCACAGCTTGCTCCTCAATTCCAGGAGAGATTCCAGGCAGGGAATGGATCATTGCCTTGCTCTCACCAAGCTGGGGGGACGAGGGGAAGGCTGCACCCCTCTGCCAGCAAAAATCCTGCTCTGAAACTCCCCTGGAGTCCCTACATCAGGACCTTAAATTCGCCTCACTTCTACATTTAGGAGTTAATTTTTACATTTTCCAGCAGAAAACCCTCCGGGGTGAGAATTCAGAACAAGGCGGGAAGGGGAAATTAATAAAAAAAAGGCGTTTCTAACTGTGGCACGAGGGATTTTAGGACCTTCCCTGGCAAACCACGCAGAGTTCTCCAAACCTTACTTGTAATTATAAAGCAGGAAGCCTTCAATGAGCAGGACATGGATATCTTGGGAGGTTGGCTCTCTAGAGCCAGGTGTGACATTCACCCCGTGCGAACGGGCAAACTTCACGGGGTTCTCAATCCAGGCCTGCACTGTGCTCACCATTGCCTCCATATCCAGGGAATCCAACACTGGGCAGGAGAAAGGGGGTGGGTGGGAAAAAGGGACACCATCAAACACCAATCCAGCACCACGGGCTCGGGAGTATAAAATAGATGGAGCTCGGTAAAGTTATGGAAATTTACTGTTAAAGCTTTTAATAACGAAAAAGAAGTACTTAGGGAAAGAATATACGTTACTGCATCCTAGAGGGAACACTGCTCTTACCATCCCATTGTTTAAAGCCGTCCTCCCCGACTTCTATTTGATCTTGTGGCTGAAATATAGTGAGCAATAAAACATTGCTGCAACCTCAGCGGGATCAGCCCCCTCCGATGCCATCAGCACCTGGCCACTACTGCAACACACAACCAGCCCCTGGGGCTGCAGGGACAGTCACATTCCCAGCTCTCCCCAACCCCAAGAGCTCTGGAAAGTTCCCCTTGGCTCACTCAAACCACCTCGGACAAAGATTTTTTACGTCGATCGCTCGACACGTTGTTTGTTAGCTGGCGAAACACTACAGGGCGGTGCTTGTGAATCAACACGTAGGAATTTTAAAGTGTAAACACAGTTGAATTAAGTGCTAGAATGGACATTTTTTTTAAAAAAAAGAAGAGGTAGTTGATCTCTAATAAAAATGCAGGTGGGCACGGCAGCACTTTGGTGGCTCAGTTACTGCTTTCCTCACGCTGCCGTTCACTCAGAAGAGAAGTTACAGATTTTTAGGGAAAATCAAACGGAATTCCTCCCCCAGGGGCTCCTAAGTGATCAAATCTGTGCAGGACAGACCGAGCACACGATGCTGGGGCTGGAGCACTTCACATTTTGGGGATGACCCACAACTGCTCCAAGCCCATTCCTGCATCCCCTGGAATTCCACGTGTGGTGGGGTCCAGGGATATCATCATTCCCAAGAAACGGGGCAGGGCTCAGGATCATTCTGCACTCCCAGCAGAAGGCAGTGAAGGTCTTCTGCATTAATCTCTACCATATTTTAATTGGATTCTATCAAAGCTCCCCCATAAAACCCCCTTTCTGTATTTAAAGCAGCGTAGAGGTGCTTAAATGCTAAAGCATCATTTAGCTGTCTCATTCTTAGTTTAATGAAATAACGTGGGGAATCCCAGTATGGAGAAAATCATTAATGCAGAGCACAGTAAATAACCTCTGCCTGAAATCAGTACTAAATTTAAATGTGTTGTTAACACTTAAAGGTGGCTTTGCTGTGACCTCTTTGAGCTGGGTCATGCCAAGCTCCTGTGGCATTTGTAAAGGTCAGGCACTCCCGACCTGTCCAGTCAGTTAAAAATTAAATATATATAAAAGAAAACCCCGCACAAAACCAGAAAGCTTGTGGCTCCTAAGCTGTTCAAACTGACTTGCCCTTGGAAGGGGGACTTGCTGCAAGGAAGAGGGGACTCAACTTACCTTGAAGAAATCGTCCTGATGGACCACGCAGCAGTTGGGGAGCGCCTTGATGAGCCTGTTGGTCAAGGTGGTTTTGCCACCATTGGTGACCCTGCGCGGAGCGGGGCGAGACAGAGGTGGAAGAATCGCATTAGAACCGGGTTTGGGAGCCACCGGGACCCCCGGAGGGAGAGACTGAAGCGCTGAAAGAACCGAGCCCTGAGGGACCCGAAGCCGGACCGGCAGCGGGAGCCCATGAGGGGACGCGATCCCCTGAGGAGACCCGGGCACTGCCCCTGAGGGACACGAAGCCGAACCGGCAGCGGGAGCCCATGAGGGGACGCGATCTCCTGAGGGGACCCGGGCACTGACCCTGAGGGACACGAAGCCGGACCGGCAGCGGGAGCCCATGAGGGGACGCGATCTCCTGAGGGGACCCGGGCACTGACCCTGAGGGACCCGGACCGGCAGCGGGAGCCC
>VYXD01012050.1:0-26011 GCA_013397195.1 Hylia prasina | reverse complement strand
CTGGGAGTTTGCTCGCGGCCGCTGGAAGATCCCTCTCCCCTCCCCACTGGAGTCATCAGCTCTACGGAAGTGAAGAAACCAAACCACCGTCTTTTATAAATTGCCATGGAAACCANATAATAAATGTAATAAGGATGATTTCAACACGGAAGCTTTGCACCGCTAAAAACAAAAAAAACCACAAAAAACGTGGGTTGTGCAAACTCTTTTCTAAACAAACTCTGGAGCCTGGGTGCGCAGGCAAGGAGAGGGAGCCGCTTCTGGAGAAGGATGGATGGACCTAAGCTGCTGTGGGAAGCCTTTGGGATGAGATCCGTGTCGTGTGACCTTCCAGACAGCCATGGCCTTTCAGCTTCTAATCCATTCGGAACAGCTCCCGTTGGTGCTGCCGCTGGGAGCAGCACTTCCTGTCGTCGTCGTCGTCGCCGTTTCAGGTTCTCCAGTGGGTCAACCAGAGGAACAAAAGGTGGTTCAGACACACTCTTGGCGCAGGTGGTGGTGAAACACAGGAGGATTTTCTTACTCTCCCCCTCCGTTGGGATGGCTCCCGACATCCGGAGCTCCGGACGCCCCGAGGGGGCTCTGCCCCTGCCCCGGAGCCAGACTCGGTGCAGAGGGCGAAAGATTATTTTGTTATTGTAGCGAAATTCAAACAAACAAACAAACAAACAAACAAAATTTAAAAAGAAATTAAAAATAATCCACTTTTACAAGGAAAAAAAAAAAATTAAAGCTGTACAAAATGGGTTCGAGCTACCCGAACACGTGCCGGTTTTCCACTGCATTGTAAAGTTCCCTTCCAGTTGGTTATGAAATTTGAAGACCTTTTTCCTTAAATTATCTCAGCTTTTAACTTCATTTAAAAAAAAAAAAAAAGACTTTTGTCTAAAGAAGAGTATTATTATTATAATTATTATAATTATTATTATTATTCTGTGTTCTCTCGACACCCTAGGATTAAAAACAAAACCTGATATGCAAATAATTGGAGTACAAACGTGAAAACAAACAAAAGATGAATATAATAATTGCAAATATGAGTATAAAAAGCACAACGAGATGCAGTAAAACAATGACAAGGCTTGATTTTTTTTATTCTGTAGAGAAATGTTTGTGCAAATTCAGTAATTCCACTGAAGAGATAATTTTCCAGCTCTGTTCAATAAAGCCTCTTTCCAGGTAAGGCAGCCCCGTGGTGCGTGTGTTTGTTGAGGCCCTGGCAGGGCTTTCCTTGGTCAACTGGTGCCAGCTGGAGTTGTACTGGTCCATACTGGTGGTGCTCGGGGACATTCCCTGGAGAATTCCCAGGATGCTCTTGGCTCACTGGTTTTTAGGCAGTTTTGGTGTCTTGAAGTTCTTGCACTCGGAAAACAGTTGGAGCTCCATGTCAGGACATTTCCAGAGAATCCCATGATGGTTTGGGTCGGAAGGGACCTTAAAGTTCATCCCTGGAATCATGGAATATTCTGGGCTGGAAGGGACCTGCGAGAATCATCGGGTCCAAATCTGAACTGAACGGTCCATACAGGGATCGAACCCACAACCTTGGGGTTATCAGCACCTCGCTCTGTTTGGATGGACTGTGGGGTTTGGAAAACAATGGGAGTTCTGAGCGTGGATGGACCATGGAGTTTGGAAAACAATGGGAGTTCTGAGCGTGGATGGACCGTGGGGTTTGGAAGGAAGTGGGAAGCCCCAAATCTGGATGGACTGTGGGGTTTGGAAGATGGTGGGAAGCTCCAAATCTGGATGAACTGTGGGGTTTGGAAGATGGTGAGAACTCCAAATCTGGATGGACCGTGGGGTTTGGAAAACATTGGGAGTTCTGAGCGTTGATGGACCATGGAGTTTGGAAAACAATGGGAGTTCTGAGCGTGGATGGACCATGGGATTTGAAAGGAAGTGGGAAGCTCCAAATCTGGATGGACTGTGGGGTTTGGAAAACAGTGGCACTGACTCTGATGGACCACGAGGTTTGGAAGATGTTGCAACTCTGAGTCTGGTGGCCTGTGGGGTTTGGAAGATGGTGGAAGCTCCAAATCTGGATGGACTCTGTGTCATGGAAGACCGTGGGAATTCTGAGCCTGATGGACTGGGGTGTTTGGAAGAAAGTGGGAACTCCAGGTCTGGATGGTCTGTGGGGTTTAGATGACAGTGGGAACTCAGAGTCTGATGACCTGTGGGGTTTGGAAAGTGGTGGGAACTCCAAGTCTGGATGGACCACAGGGTTTGGAAGAAATATGGAACTCCAAGTCTGGATGGGCCATGGGATTTGGAAGAAAGTGGGAGCTCTGAGTCCGCATGGACCTTGGGGTTTGGAAGATGGTGGGAATTCTAAGTCTGGTGGCCTGTGGGATCTGAACTCTTGAGTCTGGGTGGACTCCCTTGGACACCCTTAACACAAATCACCAAATTTCTCACTGGAAGCTCTGATCATGGCCAGTGGATGGATGGAGGGATGGATGGCTGGATGGATGGATGGAGGAGCAGGTCAGGTGTGGTGAGGCCCCGAGGCAGATTTTCCTGTGGAGGTTGGTGTGTTTCAGAACTCAGGATCCAAACCTTGCCGTGCATCTTCCCATGGATGTCTCCCGAGAGCCACAGAACTGAAGGGTGATCCAAGAGGCTTCTCCATGGCTGATTTTGGCAGGACTCTCCTTGGAAGGGCTGGATCCTCTGGGAGCCATCATTTCCACAGAATCCCAGAAGGTTTTGGTTGGAAGGGACCTTAAATCTCATCCCATTCCAACCTTCCACAGACCAGGCTGAAGGAAAACAGGAAGCATTCCATTGCTTTCAAAACACTTCCCTGCTTTCCCCTTGAATTTCCCTCGAAAATCCAGACTGAACCTTGGAACCCACTGGAGATGAATTTTCCAGGCACGGGGCAGAGCTCTGGCTGCAGGGCTGGTGGTGGTGGCCTGATGGGAACTCTGTGGGAAGTTAGGATTTGGGAAGTGCCCTGTGATACAGGAGTTGGGTGATGAGGAACAGGAAATCCTGCTCCACTCTGTAGATCCCAAGCTAAAACTGTGGGCTGAAATCCACGTTTCCTCTTTCTGTTTGGATTTTCCTTTCCCTCACTCCCATGGAATATTTGATAAAGAATTTCGATTGGCAAAGACCACAGATGTCTTTTTTCAGGGCAGAACAAGCTGTGTGTCCTGAAAATCCCAGGTTTTTGTGGGAAAGGAAATGTATTCCCATGCCTGTTCCTGTTTTACTAGGGGGTGCAGGAGGTGCTAAGAAAATCAGGATTTCTCTTCCTAATGTTGACTGTAGGAGTAGTTTTATCTTCTTTTACATTCCCAAAATAAAGCACTGAAAAGGAAATGAGATTTTACTTCAGGCCATGAATAAGAAGAGCAAATTGAGATATGAATTTCCTACTCTTGGATTTTTATTTTGTTTTACACTTTGGACTGAAAAGGGATGTGAAAATGTTGGATCATCGATCAAAGGCAGTTGGAACTGGCAGTTCCCTGGAATTTTAAACCCCTCTGATTCAGTTCTGGGGTATCCAACCTTGAAATGTCCCTGATGGATTTTTAAACTGGACATGCAATACTGAATTGTGCAGCAACTGAAATCATGGGACGTTGGGAAAAGTGGCTGGGTTTGATGGGATGGCTGCAGGAATTATCTGGGTGTTCCCAAAGCAGAGGAGGGTGGAGCACAGGAGACATTTTCCAGGGTTTTTCTCAGTTCTTTCTCAGGCTGACCTGGGAGGAGATAAGGATGGCATTGGAGAACTTCCCTTTTTCAAAGGACATGGAACGGGAAATCCTGGAATCGTAGAATTGTGGAGTAGTTTGGGTGGGAAGGGACCTTAAATCCCATCCAGTGCCACCCCTGGATGGGCAGGGACACCTCCCACTGTCCCAGGCTGCTCCAAGCCCAATGTCCAGCCTGGCCTTGGGCACTGCCAGGGATCCAGGGCAGCTTCTCTGGACAACTTGAATCCCACGTGAAATCATGGAACACTCGGATTTCACCGTGCTACCAACCCACCTCTTCTCCAGCCTGGCCTGGATCCCGCATGGGACACCAGGAAGGATAAAAACATGGATTAGAAGGGAGTAAACCCATCCCAACGACATCATGGATGCACAATCAGGATTCGAAGGCCACAAATGCCTGGGAATGTGAAATTTCCTTTTAATTTGGGACAGGAGCTGCTGGTTCCCCCAAAAGTGATGGAGCTGCATCTCCCAGTCCCCAAATATCTGCAAGTCCCAACCTCCACTGATCCCAGAGCTTTCCTTGACATCCAGCACTGGAATTCCCGCTGCATCCACCATGGAGATGGAATAATCAGTTTTGGGGTGATTGGGATCCCCAAACTTTACAACAAAGTCAATCATCAGCTTCTTGTGCATTTTCACTTTTGCTGCCTAGTCAGGGCAGTGAATTCCCTTTGTAGGGAGCAGTTCCTGATTATTTTTTCCCATGCTGCGTGGAAAATGCTTTTCTGGTTTTATTTTGGGAGAGTTTACCTGCTGGGAATGTGTTTTTTTTCATATATTGAAGGGTAATTGAAACTCTCTTCTTCCCCCAGAAGTGTGTGATACATCAGGAAAATGGTTTTTTTGGAGCATTTCCATAAAAAAAATTGCTCCAGTTTGGAGTTACAAGCACTCCCTGCCTCTCCATGCTAATAAAGAGATTGGGAGCCATCTGGAATAATTCTTGGATTTTCCCATAAAACTATCAGAAGCTATTAAAAAATGTTATTTTTACCTTTCAAATTCTTTTTAATTTTTTTTTATGGAAAGTAAGCAGCACTGCAGGAATGTTTTCCCCTTTTTACGTGCTCCACCACAATTCCGGTGTCACTCAGCACGGAAGGAATGAAACCATTGGATTATCCCTCGTGCAAAGGATTTTAGGGACCTGCAGCTCCTGCGATCCCACATTCATGGGATTTACAGTGTTCAGAGGTTTTCTAAATCCCGACTGTGTCACCCCCAGATCCCATGGGAACGTTGGTGTAGGCAGGGAACTGTGCTCTGCATGATAAAAGATAGGAGCGATCATTAACCAAACACAGGGAATTTGCGATTGTACATCCTGCTTTTACTTATTAAAATATTATTTAGATTTCCTTTGGATCTGTCAGACTGGGGAGCTTGTATCCGACACATCCCAGAATCCCAGAGTGGTGTGGGTTGGAAGGGACCTTAAATCCCATCCGGTCCCACCCCTTCCATGGGCTGGGACCCTTCCACAATTCCAGGTTCTCCAAGCCCATCCAACCTGGCCTCGGATATTTTGTGTGACACTAAAACTCAAGTGAGAACAGACTGAGGGAGACACCAGAGGACACCATGGACTCCGTAGGTGTGAGAAGGAATTCCCTCTTCCCTGAGCGCCTCTCCTCAAATTCCCTAAAACGTCCCAGTTCAGCCATGATCCACCAATCATTTCCCACTGCGAGCACCACTATGGAATCATGGAATCATTTAGGTTGGGAATCAGCTCCGAGATCATCCAGTCCAACCATGCCCAGCTCAGCCAAGGCCACCACTGATCCATGTCCCCAAGTGCCACATCCACAGGGCTCTGAAATTCCTCCAGGAACGGGAATTCCCCGGGCAGTTGTTCCAACACCTGACAATGATAAAATCCATCTCAGATTCCCAGTAAGAAACTGAAACCTGAATAAGACCATTTGTGTTCCCGATGGATGGGATGGATGGGATGGATGGATGGGATGGATGGGATGGATGGATCTGTGCGTCCTGACGTGGCCTCTCCTGCCCGGTTCCTTGTGTGACACATTCAGGTTGGATGTCACCTTACAGGACCTGTGACAGGTGATTTACAACCAATTTCCTTCCTTTTCCAGTCTCTGAAAGATTTTTTTTTTTTTTTCTCCCATTGAGAAAGAGACTGGAATGTTGAGTGCTTGGATGAGTGGGATTTGCTCACTACCAAGGTCACGGCTACAAATGGAGAGATATTCCCACCGATCCCTCGGGATCCAGGATTTTTGCAGGCAACTTTCACCTTCCACAGGTGGGAGGGGAAAACAGGACCACTGCAACAACCACGCCTGCGGAATTTTTTTGGATGGACACGACCACAAAAGAGGTCGAAGAAACCTCAGATTCTTGAGTGAGGGGTGAAGAGCCTCAGCACCTTCTCAGGAACGCTCAGATCTGCTGCACACTCCAACTGCAAAGGGGACAAACGTGGCATTTGTGTCTGTAAATACCCTATAAATACCTGTAATTGGATGTATTTAATGTAAATAGGGTGACGAGGACATTTTAACGATCTCCACTGTTGTACAGAGCCCAAACTTTGCTCTCTTATTTTTCCTACACCCTCGCTGTCGATGGATTTCGGGTCATTGTTGGGTCTGTATCTGGTTGAGTTCCAAACTGCTCTCACTTTTACCTCAAGGGTTTCATGTTCTTTATGTACATTTTATAAAGAAAAAAGAAACCACTCCGGATTTTTGGGTGCCTTTTCCATCGCCAGCAGTATTTCCTGTGTTTCCCAGTGTTTTCTGCTCCCAGATCCACCGGGATGAAGGGGAGGGTGGGGAATATTCCCTGTTCCATGTGTCCCTGCCTTGTTGGGAGGTGGGACAATGTGGATGTGTTTCCCTATCCCTCCACTTCTTGTTAAGTATGGAAAAGTCTTAATTAGAGAAGGAAGAGGCTGAGCCATCACCTTCCCTACTGGGGCCAGTCCTTCCCTTGATCCCAGCAGAGTTTTTCCAGCTTCACGGACAGTTGAGGGTCGAAATCCCTTTCTTTGGCTCTCCATAATTCCCATTTAATCCCTGGGAAGCCACCAAAAATGAAGATTGCCAGAGCTGGATGTTCCCAAGAACCCCTCCTGTGCCATGTGGGAATGGGCACAGGGAGCTCTCACAGCAGCCTCAGGATCCAACCTTGAAAGATTCTGGTGATCCCAAATTTTTTGTGGTTGTTGGATACGTGGCCCAGGGTGGAGGGTGTCCATCAGGACTTCTGGAATGATATCCATTCTCTGCTGCAGGCGTGGCCTGGGTGTTCCTGGTCTTGCCCAGCTCTTTTACTGGGACTAAATCTTAGAATCATGGAATTGTTTTTGTTGGAAAAGCCCTCTAAGAACACGGAGTCCAACCATTCCCCAGCACTGCCAAGGCCACCCCTGCCCCATGTCCCCAAGTGCCACCTCCACATGGCCCTAAATCCCTTCAGGGATGGAGATTCCAGCACTGCCCTGGGGTTCCACTGCCTGTCCACCCCTTCCATGAAGAAATTTTCCGCAACAGCCAAATTAAACCTCCCCTGGCCCAGCCTGAGGCCGTTCCCTCTGCTCCTGTCCCTGTTCCCTGGGAGCAGAGCCCGACCCCCCCGGCTGTCCCCTCCTGGCAGGGACTTGTGCAGAGCCACAAGGTCCCCCCTGAGCCTCCTTTGCTCCGGGCTCAGCCCCTTCCCAGCTCCCTCAGGGATTCTCCAGCCTCTTCCCAGCCCCATTCCCTTCCCTGGACACGCTCCAGCCCCTCCATGTCCTCTCCCTGGGGATTCCAGTCCTGCTGCCACCCCAGTGCTGGCACAGCCCCGGTGCCACTGTCCCTGTTGGTCTGTGTGGGGACAAACCCTCCTGGAACCTTCAGGACTTTTCCCGTGGGTGAAATGAGACCATGGAAATGAAAACACACCTTGTTCCTCGTGGCGTTTCCCTGTGTTCCCTTGTTTCCTGTTTTCACTGCCCTTTTCCATCACAGAAATGGCCTCCATGATTTTCCACCATGGTGATCATTTTGCTGATTGGATTGGGGACATCCTGAGGAAAATCATGGAGGCCTTTTTCCATCTGGGAACTCTGAGTTTTTCCTCAGGAATCCATTTGGATATGTGACCACACTTCGAGGTCTTTTCCTGTATTCCCCTGTTTCTTGTTTTTACTGCCCTTTTTCCATCATGGAAATAGCTTCCATGATTTTCCACCATGGAAATCATTTTGCTGATTGGATCGGTGACATCCTGTGGAAAATCATGGAGGTCTTTTTCCATGATGGAAAAGGGCAGGGAAAACAGGAAAGAAGGAAACACAGGAAAGCACCTCGAAGTGTGGCCACATATCCAAATGGATTCCTGAGGGAAAACTCAGAGTTCCCAGACGAGTCTTGCTCTCCACAGGTGGTGACAAACAGCAACACACCGGAATTCACACCTTAAAAAAGAGGAACTTTCCCAGCTCCTGTTTTTCAGCCTAAAATATCCCATGACCCCATTGGATCTCACAACCTGAAGTCATTCCACAGGCCATTATCCCATCCCTGGGATATTCAGGAGAACTTTCTTCATCCCATTGATCTGCTCTGCCTTCCCTCATGGAAATTGGATTTTGGCTCCACATTGGGCCTGGAAGAGACCCCAGGGCACATCCCATGGATGTGAACGCAGCCTGTTATCCATATTTCTGCTGGAATCACAAAATCCCTGAGGATTTGGGTTGGAACAGACCTTAAAGCTCAGCTTGACCATGGGCGGGGACCCCTTTCAGTATCCCAGGCTGCTCCAAGCCCCATCCAACCTGCCCTTGGAATTACAACAAATAAATTGGATTTACACCCCAAGACTTGAACCCCTCCGTTCCCATCCCACCCAATTCCACAAAGATTTGTGGAAGGTGGGTCATAGGAACATCTCAGCAAAAACTGTTTGGTTTTGGCCTTGCTTCCCCAAAAAATCCCAAGCCAAACCAGAATTATCCAATCTGTGTTTGGGATAGATTTTAACAGATTTTTGAAAACTTTATCTGTGGAACAATTTGGGATAAAATGAGCTGGGATTGAGCCTGGCCTGTAAAACGCACTGATAAATCAATTCCTGCTCCTAATCCATTGGTTATTTTTGTGGAATTAAAATATTCCTGCTCTCTGGATGTAGCACTGCCAGGACTGTCAGATTTGTCTCCTTAGGGAATATTTTTTACTCCTGTTGGAGGTTTTTTTTTTGGCACAATGCCTTATTTTTTTTTTTACTGCCAGGAGGCCAGGGGTGTATTTGCAAGGATTAAAGTATTACTGGAGTGGCTCCAGGCCTTTCCTAATCCCCATTATTCCCACTAATCCCACCAGGACACAATGCTTCTCTCACATTGCTTAATTATGCCATGAAAATTAATAAAAAATAGCTGTAAAATGACATTTTGAGGAGGGACCTAAATCCCAATTTCTTTGGGATGCAGCAAAAATTTGTAGTTTTGCTGTGTTCAGTAATCCTTGACATTTCCAGCCTGATTCCTCAGGGAACAAGGATTACACAACCTCCTGGGAATTGACTTTTGCAGGATCTCAGGCCTTTCATTTCAATAAATCCTGGAATGTGTGTCCCATTTCCAAGGGGCTTGAAGGGCAGTTGGGATCGCAAGAACGATTTGGAGGTGGGGTGGTTTTTTTGGGAATGAGGCACTGGATAAGGGATTTTTTCTTCCCTGCTCCCTAGGGAATGTGAGATTGTCGGGAATATTTCCTGAGTGGGGAGGATTTTTAACGGTCACCAAAAATCCAGCCAGGAAAAATGTTTGGAGAGGGAGTTCATAGTTCAGGATTTGATTTCTCTAAAGTGTCCAAGGCCAGGTTGGACAGGGCTTGGGATAGTGGGAGGGATGGGATGGGATGGGATGGGATGGGATGGGATGGGATGGGATGGGATGGGATGGGATTTAAGGTCCCTTTGAACCCAAAGCAGTCTGGAATTCTATGGAATGCCCTGAAAACGCCAAAACCTCCAATGCTGGGATACCTGAATTAAGGGATATTTAGGAACAGTGGCCATGGAAAGGTGAGAATCCCTTGGAGTTTTATTGTCCTCATTTTTTCCCCCTTTTTTACCACCAACCTCCTGGAAGCAGCGCCCAGCATCCATCAGAAGCTGAGGAATAGCTGAGGACCGGGCACTGCTAATTACACTGCTAATGAGGTGTTAATCAGGCACCCTGATGACACCACCCCTCCAAAGCCATTCCACGCTCCAGAATCCTGGCTGGGCTCCCACTCCAGAGATTTTCTGCCTTTGGCATCTGCAGAGGGGGGAAGGGACGTGGGAAGGATTCAAAGAGGTTTTGCAGGGGGAGGGACAAACCCAGGGCTGCGGAACGGGAACTGGGAGCGGCCCGGGAAATCTGGGAGGGTCTGGAAAAGGCACGGGAATGATTGTCCATGTTTCCCGCGATACAGAAGGAATCCCTCAGCTGCAGAGTAACTTCTGTCCCCAGGTTTTCCTCAATGGACGAACCATGGTCCTCCTTGTTGTCTGGCTGCTTTTCCCGATTTACTTCCTGGAAAATCCCACAGGCAGACACCTTCTTGTATAAAATATGGAATGGACTAGAATGGAATGGAATTATGGAATGGTTTGAGTTGGAAAGGACCTTAAATCCCATCCAGCTCCATGGACAGGGACACCTCCCACTGTCCCAGGCTGCTCCAAGCCCCAATGTCCAACCTGGCCTTGGGCATTCCCAGGGATCCAGGAGCAGCCACAGCTGCTCTGGGAATTCCAGCCCAGCCAGGAATTCCCAATTCCCAATCTCCCATCCATCCCTGCCCTCTGACAGCAGGAAACCATTCCCTGTGTCCTGTCCCTCCAGCCCATGTCCCTCTCCAGCTCTCCTGGAGCTCCTCCAGGCCACACTGAGGTCACCCCAGAGCTTCTCCTCTCCGGGCTGAGCATTCCCAGCTCTCCCAGCCTTTCCTCCCAGCAGAGCTGCTCCATCCCTCGGATCACCCCAGAGCCTCTGCATCTGCTCCAAACGGGATTTTTGAGCTCCATGATGCAGCCATGGCATCACTCAAACCCTTCCAAGGTTAACGCCTGCGGGAACAGGAGCTCCTTGAGCATCCAAAGCCCTTTTTTTGCAGGGAATGCTGCTCCCACGAGCAGCTCCTGGCAGCTTTCCCACCTCCCTCTGGGACACCTGGAGTGCTGCAGCCACAGAGACAACCCCACTGTGGAGGAGAAAGGCAAAAATCCCAGATTCCTCCCATTCCCCTGTATTTTCTGGAAGGTTTTATTGTCCAGAGTGGAAGATCCTGCCGGGAGCTGCTGCCTTCCCGTGTCCCACTGAGCTTCACCATGGCTCTCACAGTGCTGTTGTTCCCAAATTTGCATCCCGAGCTCCTCTCGGGCATCCTCATCATTCCCAACGCTGAGCCAACTCCCCAGGATCCACTTTCCCCACACGGCGTTGTCCCAGATGTTCCCCAGACTGAATCCACGGGGAAATTCCAGGCTGCTCTTTTCCATCGGGTGTCCCCATAAATAAACCTCTTTAATTACAGCCGGCTCTTGGTTCCTTTTTCATCCAAATCAAAGAGTTTTTTATCCCTCGAGTGGTCAATCCCCTCAGCTTCAGCCCCGTATCAGTATTCCCGTGTGTTCCCATCCAGCAGGGAACGGGATCAGCAGGGAGAAGCCTCTTGCTGGGTGAGCAGCAGGACCCCTAATTCCAATTAGGAAGAGCTTTAGAGGCTGTTGAAGCCTCAGCTGGGCTCTCTCCGTGCCTGCAATCACCACCCATTAGCAGGGACGATGGTTTGGGAGCAGTTTTGGAATGTTTTCTCCACTGAAGCAGGAAAAAAAAAAAAAAAAGGGGGTTGGGTTTGTCTCGTTCCCCATTTTCTGTGAGGAGGAAGAAAGTTCAGGGCATTTTTAACCCCCTGGAAGGGACATTATTGACCCTTGGAAGGGACATTTTTAACCCTTGGAAGGGACATTTTTAACCCCTTGAAGGGACATTATTAACCCCTTGAAGGGACATTATTAATTATTTGAAGGGACATTTTTAACCCTTGGAAGGGACATTTTTAACCCCTGGAANA
The DNA here is from genome assembly GCA_013397195.1 of Hylia prasina. Taxonomy (NCBI): domain Eukaryota; kingdom Metazoa; phylum Chordata; class Aves; order Passeriformes; family Sylviidae; genus Hylia; species Hylia prasina. The sequence continues at coordinate 14,181 of VYXD01012050.1, read as the reverse complement.
CATTTTTAACCCTTGGAAGGGACATTTTTAACCCCCTGGAAGGAACATTATTAATCCCTTGGAAAGGGTGTTATTCACTCTTTGGAAGGGACATTATTAATTGCTGGAAAGGACATTTTTAACCCCTTGGAGGTGACATTATTAAACTTTGGAGGGGACATTTTTAACCCTTGGAAAGGACATTATTCACCCCTTTAAAGGGATATTTTTAACCCTTGAAGGTACATTATTTGTTATTTGAAGGGACATTTTTAACCCCCTGGAAGGGACATTATTAACCCTTGGAAAGGATATTATAAATCCCTGGAAGGGACATCATTCACCCCTTGGAAGGGACATTATTAATTACTTGGACATTTTTAACCCCTTGAAGAGACATTTTTTAACCCCTTGAAGGGACATTATTGACCCTTGGAAAGAACATCATTAACCCTTAGAAGGCACATTACTAATTACTCAAAGGGACATTTTTAACCCTTGGAAGGGACATTTTAACCCCCTGGAAGGGACATTATTAACCCCTGTAAGAGACATTTTGAACCCTTGAGAGGGACAATTTTGGCCCCATGGAAGAGGCATTATTAATCCTTGGAAGGGACAGTATTGATCCCTTGGAATGGACATTATTAATTATTGGAAAGAACATTTTTGAAGGGACATTTTTGACCCTTGGAAGCGACATTATTGACCTCTTGGAAGGGGCATTTTAAAACTGGGAAAGGGACATTTTTAACTCTTGGAAGGGACATTTTTAACCCCTTGGAAGGGACATTATTGACCCTTGGAAAGAACATTTTTAACCCCTTGGAAGGGACATTTTTGACCCTTGGAAAGAACATTTTTAACCCCTTGGAAGGGACATTTTTGACCCTTGGAAGCGACATTATTGACCTCTCGGAAGGGGCATTTTAAAACCTGGAAAGGGACATTTTTAACCCTTGGAAGGGACATTATCAAACCCTTGGAAAGGACATTACTGACCCTTGGAAGGGTCTCTCCAGGGCTGGCAAAATGAGGGGAAGGTGCAAAAGGTCATCAGTGACCATTCCCAAGGGAATGGGAAGAGCAGCCTGGAAGGAATGTTGGCCGTATCCAGAGGAACATCCCCCATTGTCACCAGAAGTTCCTCAGCCTGAGGGGAGCTCCTGAGGGGATTCCTGAGAGGGAATGTCCCAGTCCATGTCCTGGTGCAGCCCCTGGGATCAGCCCAGGCTGGGATGAGCAGCTGGAGCAGCCCTGGGACAGGATTTGGGGGTGCTGTGGGTGACGTGCCCTGGCCTGAGCCCCAGCGTGGGCAGCAGGACAGGGATTGGGACTGTGCCCCTGTGCCCTGCTCAGATCCCACCTGGAATCCTGGCCCAGCACAGGAAGGAGCTGCTGGGGAGGCACCAGGATGATCCCAGGGGTGGAGCAGCTCTGCTGGGAGAGCTGGGAATGTTCACCTGGAGGGGAGAAGCTTTGGGGTGACCTCAGTGTTGCCTTGCAGGAGCTGCAGGAGAGATGGAGAGAGGATTTCCAAGGGATGGAGGGACAGGACACAGGGAATGGCTCCCACTGCCAGAGGGCAGGGATGGATGGGAGATTGGGAATTGGGAATTCCTGGCTGGAATGGAATTCCCAGATTTGCTGTGGCTGCCCCTGGATCCCTGGAAGTGCCCAAGGCCAGGTTGGAGCAGCCTGGGACAGTGGGAGGCGTCCCTGCTATGGCAGGGGTGGAATTTTAAGATCCCTTCCATCCAAACCATTCCATGATCCTATGATGTTTAAGGATACATCAGGTATCCTTTGGGTGCAGCTGTCACATCCCAAATCCCGCCGTGATTCTGTTGAAATCCATCCCATTCCACGATCCTCCTTGACTTGGGATTTGCCCTCTCCAAGGCTTCCCACCCACCCTTCATGGACAGGACAGGAGATCAAAGCCTTCCTTGCCCTGAACATCTCTGAACATGTGGAACCTGTGATTGGGATCCGATCTCCTGGCTCCAGGGAATTGCTTGCAGCTGCCAGGAAGGAATTCCCCTCCAGCCACAGCTGCCTGAACTCCTGTACTTGCCTGGGAAAAGCTGAAGCAGCAGGAATTTCCCTCCGGAAGGGGAGGCTGTGCAGGCTGTCCTTGCTGCTGCTCCTCTGGGATCCCTGCCAGGCGTCCTTGTTCCCATTTTCCGGGTGCTTTGGCAGATCTGCAGGTCGGGCAGGAATTTCTGGCCAGGTGGAACTAATCTGGGATTGCCTGGGCCAGCCTGGCACGGGGCAGCTCCTCGACTCCTGCCCAGGCAGCCACGGCCTCTTGGGTCTCCCGTGGCACGGAACAGCCTCTCCTTCAGCAAAAAATGAAAGATTTCCATGTCCTTCCCGCCAGGAGAGCGGATCTTGGGATTTCCAGTGGGGTTTAATGGGCTGTGACATTCCCTGTTATGATCCAGGCGATTGGAGGGTTTAATCTGCACTTCAGTGTGGGAATTTCTCCTCGGAGCAGACGCCTCCCAGCAGAAGTTTATTTTTCACGTGAGTAACCAGGCAGGAATTTTTGTTCGTGGTGGATAAAGGCAGGAATTTTGTCAGGGAACGTGAGGTGCATTCCCAATGGGAATCAGGCTTTTCTAAACCTCTGACATGAGGCCCTGCCTAGGGAGGACTTTTCTGGGTGCATCTTTTGACAGGAAAAGAGGGAATGGCCTCAATCCGTGCTAGGGGAGGTCCAGGTTGGACACCAGGAGGAATTTCTTCATGGAAAGGTCATTAAACATTGGAACAAGCTTTTTTCCTGACCTGATTTTCCTCCCACTGATGGGATTTTCCCCATGGATTGCCCAGACTTGGGCACCCAACGGGGTCACCCTGTGCCCAGAGACCCCCAAATCCCCCATGGGCTCCGTGAAGGAATTCTGCAGCTCATGCCCGTGTACAGCTCTGCCTCCATCATCCCATGCCTGACTTTCCTGGGAAATCTGTTTGCTGGGAACTTCATCCAGGTTTTCCTCACCACTTCTGATCAGATTGAAAAGGATAAGGTGGAAAACCTCGTGCCCAACCTGCCCTTGCAGGTGAGATGGATCTTCCTGGGGGAAGAGCTGGAGTGAGGGATCCTCGTGCCAGGAGGTGAAATCATGGCAAGAGAATTCATGGAATGGCTCAGATCCCAGTGGATGATCTGATCCCAGCTCCAGCAGCACAGGATATTCCCTGCTTTTTTTCCAGTGTGTCTTTTCCCATGATGCCTTAGGATGACTGAATTGGGCTGGAAAATGTTTTCCTGAATTTATTTTCCGGCTATTCCGACCCCTCCACAGCACAGGGAGGAGGTGGAGCTGATGGAGAGAGTCCAGAGGATGATCCATGGGATGGAGCAGCTCTGCTGGGAGAGCTGGGAATGTTCCCCTGGAGAGGAGAAGCTCCAGGGAGAGCTCAGAGCCCCTGGCAGGGCCTGAAGGGGCTCCAGGAGAGCTGGAGAGGGGCTGGGGACAAGGGATGGAGGGACAGGACACAGGGAATGGCTTTGAGCTGGAAAAGGGGAGATTTGGGTGGGAGACTGGGGATTGGGAATTCCTGGCTGGGCTGGGATTCCCAGATTTGCTGTGGCTGCCCCTGGATCCCTGGCAGTGCCCAAGGCCAGGCTGGGCTTGGAGCAGCCTGGGACAGTGGGAGGTGTCCCTGACTGGTCTTTTCCAACTTTAATGATTCCATTATTTTAAAACTGAATTATTCCACTGGAAAAGAGTATGGAAAAGGTGTGTTGGGAAGAGCTTGCCACAGGTCAGTTATTAGAATTATTAGAATTCTAGATCTACTTATTACAATATTATTCCAGCTATTATTTCAGTTATTAGAGTTCTGCATAATTATTAGTAACATTAATAACATCATATTAATAACACCATATTAATAACATCAGTGTTATTAATATTTATTAGTTAAAATAATTAAATTTAAATTAGTTATAATTAAATTAATTATTATTAAGAGTAGGCAGTGACCTGCAGTCTGGAAGAGGGACAGTTTGTTGGCCCTAAGGGACGGTCACAGCTTGGGAATCTGAACTCCTTTAGAGCTCTCTCGGTATTCCTGGAACATCCCAACTTAAAATCCTGGGAAATTTCCACCACAACCCCACTCCAGGCAGTGATGCTGATCCAATGCCAGGGTTTGACATTCCATGTTTTTCCTTGGGTATTGGTGACAGATTCCTCGCTGCCTGCACAGCTCTGAGGGGTTTTAGAGGATGGTTACGAGCTGGAAAATTGGGAATTCTTTCATGGACACAGGTGCTGCTCCTGGGATGGTGTCCATGGTCCTGCTGAGTGCTGGATTTGGGAATATTCCCTGCTCGGTGCTCCCCACAAGGTTCTCTTCATTAAAAGGTGGGACCTCCAGCAGTGACCCCCAAACTGCTCCAGTTTGGATCTTCCCAAGGGGAAGAGAGCCCAAGAATCCCTGGAATTGCAGGAAGGCCATGAATCCTCATTCCCTTTCCATCAGCACTGGAATCTGCCACAACATGACACGAAAGAACTTCACGAGGACACGGGGATGAGCAAAGCAGGAAAAGCCCCGAGTTTATTTACAAAACTCAATTTTATCCATTTCCAAAGGTGCCTGTGGATTGGAGGATGAAATCCCACCTCCCAAACCACACTGGTCAGGACAACTGTCAATCAACTTTCTCCTCCTGCCTAAAAATATGTAACCAATGAAGGACAGTCAGGAAAACAAAGCTGTTGTTTATAGTAAAAGTGTGGGGAAGTAAAAATTCTGACTGCAATCTGAAAGAGAAATCAGAAGGCCCAGAAAAATCCTCAAAACCAGGGTGACAGGAGTAGGCACATCTCCCAGTGCCCAGGACAGCCAGAGGGGGAATTTGAGCAGATGGAAGCAGGAAATTCATCCCTCCCTCCTCCCAGAGCAGCACGGGGAGTGTCCAGAGCTTCCCATCCTTCATCCACCAAATCCGCGGAGCAACCGCCAATAAATGGATCAGGCGGCGAAAGGTTAATATTCCAAAGGTTTTATTGGATTGTTTTCCTGAGGTATTTCAGCATTTCCCTTGCCTGCTGCTGATTCCCCAAGGAAAATCCCTGGAAGGGGAAAGATTTCCCAGCCAACTTTCAGCGGGGCTCAGCAAAACGTTTTAATGACGGATTCCTGCTTTTATTTCTGCTGAGGAGGCTGGGGCTGGAGACAGGCCCATGGATCAGCAGGAATTGCAGGGCTCATCAAGAAACCAGGACTAAATGGGATTTTTATTTAAAAATAGATTTTTTTTTTTTTTTTTTTTTTTTACTTGCTGGAGATTCAATTTTTAAATCAAAAGGAAAGGGATAAAAGCATCCATTAATTCAGCCCTGGGATGAGTCCAGCAGGGGGAATGAAAAGGAGAAACAAGAAGACAAAATGTGCTTTTTCCTCCATATATTTGTGAAATTCCTCAAATTCTTTTAGGATTCCTAAAGCCAGGATGGTGTGATCAGAATTCCTGGATTATCTTTATCACTCCAGATTGGACTTGGAACAAATAAATAGAAAATGATGGATAATTCCTGCTATTTCCTGGTGCTGCCTGAAGCAACACAAATTTCTCCACTCCACAGCATCCCATAAATTGTTCCATAAATAAAGGACGAAGTATTCCCTCAAAATGACACAATTCCCAATGTTTCTGCCTTCCTGTGGAATTCAAATCCCTCCTTCAGTATAAAAACATCCAAGGAATGATTTTGTCACAGCCCAGGACAAGCTCTGAGTTCAAAGCTTCTCAGAAAAGGAAATTAAAAGATCCAAGGAAAAGGATTTAAGGGATAATTGGGAGGTTAAAGGCTGGTGTTTGCTCATGGGAGAACAGAATTCCCACCTGGCTCCAAGTTCCTGTCAGGAATTGTAGGGAGCAAGATCAAATTCCTTTCTGTGATGGTGCAAATGATGGGGAAGAGGAAAAAACATCTCAGATTTTGATTTTCCAAGATTTTGGATCCTAAATCCCAAGGTGTTTGCGTAAGAAAATTGGAGGAGTATATTCCAAGGGAAACTAACGAAAGCATTTTGGCAAAGTTGGACTTTTCAGGGGTTTATTTCAAACTTGGAAAAACGGTTTCTAGTGGGATTTTGCCCGGCGGCACAAAGAAAACAGAACTATGAAATAGGCAAGCCAATCCTAACAAAAATTCCTGGGAATGGCCCTTCCCAGGTGCCAGGATGTCAGGCCAGGTGTCCTACAGGATCCAATAGGGATTGTTTCATGGAGATTGTGACATCACTGTGATGTCATCACTGCTCAAAATTGACTCTATGGGAGTTTAGTGGGGAAAAATAGATGGAAACATTCAGGAAGTGAATAAATAAGATTAAAAAGATCCTGGTGGATTCTGTCCTGGGAAAAATAGAGCGACTTCTGTCCTAAATTAGGGATAAAAGGGGCGAAATTCCCAAAGTTCCAGTTTGCTTCCAGGGGAATGGCTTCCCACTGCCAGAGGACAGGGATGGATGGGATATTGGGAAGGAATTCCTGGCTGGGAGGGTGGGGAGGAGATTTCCAAGGGAGGAGTCTCAGTCAGCCATGGAATATTTGCCTCGAAACAGCAAATATAAAATAAATCCAAGCACCAGGAGCAGGAACGTCATTCCCGCTCTCCGTGACATCCCGGTGCCTTCCAGGCCCTAAAAATGAGCTGGAATCACTCATCTTCCTTTCCTTTTGTCTCCCACTGATGGGAATTTCTCCACAGCAGCATTATCCAGCCTGGTTGCACAATTCCAGTTCTTTCCCGGGGCGGATGTTGCCTGGGAGCAGCGTGGGATTTGTTTGGAGCAGCGTGAGGGAGCTGAGGAATGGGATGTGGGAATGAGGAGGCTGGAGCTGGGTGGGGTTTCAATGGAGGAATTAATGAACTTCAGGGATTCTCTGCCCGACTCTGGTGAGACCCCACCTGGAATTCTGCATCCAGCCCAGCACAGGGAGGACCTGGAGCTGCTGGAGAGAGTCCAGAGGAGGCACCGGAGGGATGGAGCAGCTCTGCTGGGAGAGCTGGGAATGCTCTCCTGGAGAGGAGAAGCTTTGGGGTGACAGGGCCTGAAGGATCCCACAGGAAAGATGGAGAGAGGCAATTCCCAAGGGCAAGAAGGCTGAAAACCAGGAACACTTAAAGACATAAGTGGCTGGATGGATGCAGAATTCCAGGTGGGATCTCACCAGGGCAGGGCAGAGGGATGGAGCAGCTCTGCTGGGAGAGCTGGGACTGGAGAGGGGAAACTTTGGGGTGACCTCCTTGTGACCTTCCAGGACCTGAAGGATCCTACAGGAAACATGGAAAGGGACAATTTCCAAGGGCAAGGTGGTTAAAACTGGGATATAAAGATGTAACGGGATCAAAAGAGGGAAAGCAGCAGTTAGGGAACCTGGATGTCTCAACCCTGGGTAAGCATTTCCAACATCCCATTAAATGGAGCAATTCCAATTTTCCATGGACAGGAACACCTGGCTGAGGGTTTTATATTTGTGCTAAAACATTTGCGGATTATTTTCCCTCCCTTTCTTACCTGAAAAGCCATTCCCAGGGAATGAACAGCAATCCTGCATTCCCCCAGCACTCTGACTCCCAGTATTTATCACCTCCCATTGCGTATTTTCCCATCTCAAACATTTACATTCAGCACAATTATTTATTCCAGAGAAAACGCTGCTCGATTTATCCAAACGTTATTATGTGCAGGGAAAAAAATTAAAAAAATTTCATTTTCCCAGCTGAAGCTGTGGTTTCATCCCAGAAAATTGGGGTTTTCATTTATTCCATTTTCCTTCTCAGCACTTCCCAGGAATGTAAAATGACAAAACAATTCCGGCTCTTGGGCTGCTGGAATAATTCCTGGCAGTGGGAAGTTTATGGAAATCTCTGCTTTGGAGGTGGTTTCAGGAATGGCAGAACATCAAAAACGAGTCAAAATTTTGCCTCTGATGTTGCCTGAAATCCCCTGGAAGTATCCGTGGATTTTCTCCCCCCAAGAGCCCAAAAATGTTAATTAAAATTCAATAGTTTGTTCGTTACCTTCCCAAATGCAAATGATGTTCTCTGAATGCTTGGAAATAAAAGTTATTGATCCTTGGGAGCTGCCAGGACTCTCCCTCAGCTCTTGGATTAATTGTGTTTCCTCAGATCCCTGGGAATGGCCCAACCTCCAACCTTCCAGCCTGATCATGGAATTTTTCCCCCAGGCTAAAGCTGGGAATATTTCAGTAAAAAATAGATGGTTTATTTTGTTTGGTTTTTTTTTTTAATTTTGTATTTATGGTATTTATTTAGAAAGGAAGCAAGTCCTGGAAAAGCAGCGGGACTCAGCCTAAGCAGCCCAGGGCAGGAGCTGTGCTTCCCAAGAAAATCCTGGAATTTAAAAACTGCCTGGTCTGGAATAAAGCCCAGGCAAAGCTGTCAAAGAGAATCCATCATCAATCTGTTCCGATAGACAGAAAATCACATTTCAGTAAACTGAAGTCCTTCCACTATTTATTTTCCTGTTTAACTGCATGTCATGGAATTCCAGGCTGGATTGAGTTGGAAAAGCCTTAAATTTCATCCCACGGGCAGGGACATCTTCCACTGTCCCAGGCTGCTCCAAGCCCCAGTGTCCAACCTGGCCACGGACACTTCCAGGGATGGAAAGCTACAAAATGTTGGGAAAAGATCAAACTGAGGCTTTTGTAGCTGCAGGAAAAATCTCAGGAAGTCTGGGGGGAAAAAAAAAAATCCCCAAAATAAAGAAAACAGAGCTTAGAAAATTTGTTAATTTTGATATAGATACTTTAAAAATTCTAAAATGTGGGAATATTTATTTGAAAAACTTGATTTCTGCTTTGCCTTGAATGAGCTCGTTCTAATTGAGTGGAGAATTCCCGATTCCTGGTGGATCTCTGGGATATTTTCACCACACTGTGCCACACTGGAGAGGCCACTAAACCCAAACCCAAGATTTCCCTCTCCGAGTTTCAAAACTCAGCTGAAGCCCCAGGCTTCCAAACCCAATATTTTTATTTTAATTAAAAAGTGTTCTGCCACTGGAAATCGCTTCCCTGGGCGTTTCCATCTTGGAAACAGCAGGAGCATGGGAACAAGCTGAAGATTATTTTGATTTCAGAGTAATTCCCACTGCTGGAGAAAAGTGAGGAAATATTCCAGTGCTGCTGTGCCGGGACAACTTGGGAAAATGGGAAGAGGTTTCACTGGAATTAAACCACAAAGACGCTCCAGCCCAACCCCAGCTGGTAATTCTGGGTACAGTGGACTAAACTTTCTCCCTCAACCTTAGACTGAGTCTAAAATTAAATCAGAGAAAACGGTAATTTTTAATAATTTCTGTCTTTGTACCATTTTTTTTTTTGCTGGCTAGTGTAGAAGATAATTAAATTAAGCTAATTAAAGAAGAAAATCAAGTTAATTGGACTCCATTTTCCAAACTAATCCTGATTATTTTAATTATGACTTTTATAATACAGGTACCAACTGGTTTTAAGTGGTTTTGCTGGTGCTGATGGTTTTATTCGCTTGGTTTTAATAAATAGATATTTAAACCCAACTTATTTCTAATTAAAACACGTTTTCCTGATGAAAACGTGTTTCCACCACCACCTAAAGCATCCTGACCTGTGCTGGGAGCTGAGCAGTGAATCCAGGCCAGCCTAAACCTCCAGGACGGCCAAGGATCAGATCAAGAGCTTGGAAAACTGGTGGGAATTGCCAGTTCTTAGGGAAGCACCCGGGGTGATCACTGGGTGTTGGCTTCAGTGGAGATCTGACAAATTATTCAAGTCAAGGAGAAAAAAAAATAAAAAAAGGAATTATAACTCCTTCTATGTACAAGTGGAAAATAATAAAATTGTAACAACTCCTCTGTGCAAGGAGGAAACCAAACCCATCAAATGTTTTCTCCCTGGCCTTGTTTGGACTCACACAATAAAGGCAGCAATTCCTGCCTTAAAAACAAAAGGAAATGGATGGATTGTGGACATTTATCCCGGCTTGGAACAGCTGAACCATTTTCCAAACAGTTTTAGACAAGAAAGGCGAAATTCCCCCTGGAATCTTCTCATGAGCTCTGCCCCCTGCCCAGGGCAGCTGCGTCAGCTCCAGGGAAGGGAATTTTTGGGATTGATGTGGAGCACTCCAGGATAACATTACAGCTTCCTATGGGAACCATTTTCCTTGCTGGATGCTGGCTCCATCCACCCATCCATCCATCCACCCATCCATCATCCACCCATCCATCCATCCATCCCTCCATCCATCCATCCATCCATCCATCCATCCATCCACCCATCCATCCATCCATCATCCTCTCCATCATCCATGGATCCATGGTTCCATTCATCCATCCCTTCATCCATCCCTCCATCATCCATCCATCCAAGGATCCCTCGCTCCCCAAAAGGAGGGATAACACAGCACTGCACAAAGGGAGCCCTCAGGTCAGGGAAGGAGCTGGAATTCTTGACTGGCCATCTGAAAGGCCCAAATTTTTTTTCTCCTGGAGACACTCAGGGAATATGGGAATGAGCCTTCTGCCAACACAGAGAAGTCCCTTTCCAGCTCAGCTGGAAAATGAGGATTTGGAGCCTCAGGATCTCTTCTTTTCCTTGTGCTGAGGAGCTCAGAGAGGATCCAGGTGAAAAACTGGAGCTAAAATTTAGGAAAAAAGCAATCCAGGAGGGCTACAAGTTGGATAAGCAAAGCAATCCCAGCAAGGATGAACTCCTAAAAAATCAACCTCAAGGCACGTTAATAATTTCTAATAAACGAGCAGAAAATGAAAGAACAGAATGAGGGAAATAATGCAGGAATTAAGGCTGAACAACCCCAAAAATGAGTGGATGTGGCACTTCCCAATACGGATTAGAAGTGGGGTTGGTCAAGGTTTGGATTTGATGATCCTGGAGGACTTTTCCAGCCTGGATGATTCTCTCAGCACCAAGCAGGAAAAGCACCTTTGGAGGCTTCTCCCTTCCTGCAAATCTATTTTTGGCTGCTTTTTCCTTGGAAGAGGAGCCCTGGGGCTGTGCTGGTTATTCCACAACCAAAACACGTGAGGAGTAGGTCCCTCTTCCTTCCCTCAGATTTATGGGACTGCATTCCTGCTTTATTTGAAAGTTCCTTTTTCACAGGGATGCCGCACACGGGAGCCAATCCCAGGAATTTACAGCCGGAGGCAGCTCTGGGATCCCTGCCAGCTCCAGGGATTGCAGGCTCGGGGTGAGGGCTTGGGAGCACCACGGGGTCTCTCTGCGGAGGAGATCCTGGGAAAAGCCTCAACAAGGCACGAATTCCCAAGGAATTCCCAAGGAACCCCAGGTCAGCTCTTGGCTCTGGCCGCGGTTGGTGTCCATCTACCTCCCTCACCCAACCCCAGGTAGATCCCTGAAAAAATCCCTTCGGCTGGAACACCAGGAGCTGGAGGATGGGGCTGAGAGGTTGAGTGGTGCTTAAGGAGATGTTGGATAAAACCCACCTGGAATTTAGGGAGTCTCCCGGCTTGATTCCAGGTTTGGGGTCACTACAAGGAGCCACAGGGCTTTGGCTGGTCCAGAGGCAACAACCCAGAGCTCTTCTGCTCTGAAATTTCCCAAATTTCATTAATTTCAGTTATTTATGCCTGGAGTTTTCCCAAGGAACCTCGGCCAAGCCAGGAGTTGGCCCCAGGTTCTGCTCACTCATCTCAGGTGCAGAGCGAGGGGTTTGGTGGAGCTGACTTCAGAAATCAATTATTTTTCTGTACATAAATCAACCCCCATGAGGATGGGATCAGCATTCCAGGCCGGCAGGAATCCCTCCCCTGCTGCTCCCAGCAGAGAAAATGGGCTCTGCTGCAAGGAAAACAGGGGGAAAAAAATGTGCCTGGGAATTTGGTGGGACTTCGGGGATCACGTGGAGCAGAAATGGTGCAGAGCCCATGACTGGGCTGAAAAGTCAAAATCAAAATCTTCCATTTCAGTTCTCAACGACCTGAAAAGAAACATCTCAATAAGCTCATCTTTGATATTTGGAGAAGGGTGAAATTCCCAGAGATCATTTCAGTGCTGGAGAAACAATTTTTCATTCAGCTGGAATGAAATGCCTGGAAATAAAAAAAAAAACAAAAAACCCCATTACCTCAAAAAGCTGATCCTTTCATAGCTGCCACAAGCAGGGAATCAGGAGGGAGCCCAATTTTAGGAGCATATCAAATGTCCAGTCTGCTCTCAGGGTCAGCCTAATTTTAATATTCCTATTTTATTTTTTTTTTTTGTAGTTCCCTGTGCATTTTTTTTCTCCGAGGATTTTCAAAGGAAAAAGGCTGCAGGGATGAAAAGGGAAATTTTCCTTGCACTTTGGTGGCTTTTTACCCTCCTACAGCTCATATTTTACTTAACAAAGCCGATTTCAAAATGATTTTTAATGGTTTTTCAGGTGTTAAGATGGAGAACAAACTAATTAGGCCTGGTGACAAATGACCTTGTGGATCTTTCTTCTCAATCCTGCTTTTCCTTTCACCTTTAAAGCTGGGAATGGAAACAATAGGGAAGAGTTCCCTAATAATTGAGGTGCAAGCTGTGGTGATTATGGCTTGGATTTTTTTTAATGTAAATGCAGGATTTAATCACAAGATAGGAAAGGGAAAGAAATAATATATATATATCTATAATATAAAATGTTATTTATAAAATACGATAAAAATATAATAAATCAAACAATTTCCATGATTTTTCTGGGCTCCATGGAGAGGGCAGTGGCTGAAATGGAAAGGTTCATAACGCAGAGATGTGGCCATGGATGAGGATCCATAAAAACACCCTGAGTTCGGCAATTCCTTTGGAAATTCCTTCCCCTCTAAATGGTTTTCCTGCACTCCAAGACTATCAATAAAAAACAGGACAAAAAGAATCCTGGAAAGAAAGATATCTACCAAAAATACTATTCCAAAATTATGATTTTTCCCTTGCAAAAACTGCTGTTCTGCACCCTTGGCCTGGCTGGGATTTTTCCCTTTTCCAGGTTTTTGAAGGGAAGTCACCATCCCACACTTTGGCATCCCCAAAAAAGGGATTTACAGGTTCTCACCTTGAACTCACACCCAGTCCCAGGAAAATATTGACAGCAAACAGCAGATCCTGAGGGACAGGGGATCTTGGAGGGTGTTGTTGGTATTTCCTTGGGGAAAAAAAAAAAGATGGAGACAATGGGATATTTCCTTTTAAAACTGGTTAACGGCACTTGGATGAAGTGTGGTGTCACTTCCTGGCTGCCATCAGAATCATTTTGTGTATTCCCAAGGGAATTCTCCACTGGAAGCTGCTCCAGCTTCTTGGAATAAAGATTTTAGGCCAGGATATCTTTAGGAAGGAATTCCTGCCTGGGAGGGTGGGGTGGGCCTGGCACAGGGTGCCCAGAGAGGTCGGGAATTCCTCTTCCCTGGAATGTCCAGGTTGGGCACTGGGGCTTGGAGCTGCCCGGGACAATGGAAGGTGTTGGGTTGGAACCAGATGGGCTTTGAGGGCCCTTCCACCCCAAACCATTCCATGAAACCAAAAAAAAAAAATTAAAAAATGCCATTGGGAGGAGTCTCCAGATGATTGGGAGATCTCCCATGCATGGGCAAGGAAACTCTGGAATCCTGGGACGCATCAAACAAAATTCCAGTTTAAACTTGACAAAACAATTGGTCCTGTTCCCAGTGTGAAACACGGTTTGCACCATGTTAAAATCCTGACAAGCTCCATCTGCTCCAGCTCTGCTTCCCTATAATTTGAGTACACCAGGTATCCGTGCCTGAGTCATTCCCAGCATCAGGAAAGTTGGCATTCATTAGCAGTGCCTCCCATGAGCCGTTTGTTGCTTCTTTTTTTCCCCTGAAACTTAAATCAGTCCCTTTCAAAGATTTATATTTTGACAACCTCCATCTGGGCTGTTCTAATCCCATTTTTCTGGGATGTGTTTGTTGTATTCCAGGGAAGGGAGGGAAGTTGGCAATCTTCCTTTGAGGAGTGGGAGCAGCTTTATAAAAGCTTGGCCAGATGTGGAATTGCGTGGGGTCAGCGGAGCTGCATTTCCTACAAATAAAACAGGAATTTTCCAACCACCAGCAACGTTCCCTGGGTTCTGTCAGTGCTGCTCCCATGAATATTCCCGATATCTTTGCAGGCATAGGGGAAAAAAAAAGTCACAAAGT
>VYXD01012049.1:0-56089 GCA_013397195.1 Hylia prasina | reverse complement strand
TTAACTTCCAGCTGGGCTTAAACCATGGCAATATTTAACCTAGTCAAATCTCCCATGGTGTGGAACTAGAAACCTGAGAGAATTAATCTGTTTTAGCACTAAACCGAACTTTACATTTCTTTTGGAAAAAAAACTCATTATTATTAAACCATTAGAAATGAAAAGTTTGCTTTGCAAACCATTCTAGTGCAGTCAATGGTTGTCTAAAGAGCTTCTGTTGGTGAGACACTCCAATGTACATAGCTGTAGTAACACACTTCACCATTTCATTTTCAAAGTCACAGGATTTGGACCACAAATATGGGAATACGCATACATATGCACACAAATATAGAAACAGACTGATCACACAGCAAGAATATTAGGATGCATGCCACACATTCTTTGATAACTGCTGGCACAGGGCTTCAGCACAAGAATTTGAGTTTCTAAAACCACCTGGTTGGTTGAGTTGAAAACCTTTTGAAAAATACATCAAAAAGTTCCTGTGGCACTGCAGGGGATACTAATGCACAGAATAAAAGAACTGGTGTAGTGTTCTGTTCAGCAATTCTTAACCCACAAACATTTCTGAATTCTAAAAGTATTTTGATAATTCTTTTTAAAAATCTACTTAATACTTAGCATTTTGCTCTAACTATTTTAAAGTAAAATCAAAGTCAAAAACTTAGTGTTAGATTTCTTTCCTTTTACTTCTGCATCTTTAAAAATAGCTTGTAAGAAGTTTTGGATAAATGCACTAGTTCCTTTCCTGAAAAGAATGTGGGTGACTCTGAAATGTAATAATCTTATGCATTCTTTTAATAGAATTCTGATTATATTCTGAGGGAAATGAAAATGCAAGTGTATATATGAAATCCAAGGAAAGTGGAGGTGTTACCAATTCCATGTGAAATGGAGAATAAGATATGGTATATTCCAGAAATCTACCTGAACATTGCATGGCACCAAAATACATGGCTTCTATCATTTACTGCGGTAGACTGAATAAATCCTGTTTGAGGTGGGTGTGAAGAAGAACTATGAATTTTTCCTATGGCATATCCAGTGGCTCACATTAGTCACATTGAAATCATAAAAAGTCATTGCTCTGCTTCATTGGTAGTTGCAGAAAGTGTAATGATATTGGGGTTTTACATTGGGTTTTGCTTCTTTTCTACTATGACACAAATAATTTTGCAGAGGTATTTCAGGCTCAAAATTTAAAATCTTAATATAAATTTAAAACATATTTTTATTTCTGGCTCCTTTTTTGAAGTTTATTTTTCAAATAAAAGAGCATGATAATCGTATAACAAAGACAGAGATTTTCTATATTATATTGTGAAATCATCTCTATATTCCAAGCTGTTGTTTATATCTGTGTTTCAGTCTTCTCAAAGTAAATCTGTATAATTTATTGACTCATCCAAGAACCATCACAATATTCCTGACACTTGAAAAGACTTGTGTGAACAATAACACTGTGTGATGTGGACATGTAGGCAGACAGGGAAACAGAGAAGAACTGAGAACACCAAGTGAAATCCAACTTGTGTCATTGCTCCAAAATGTATAAACATGACAAATAATACATTTTGGCATGATTCAGTTTTACTGGATGTTTTAGGTAAGGAGCATAAAGTTTCAGAATTGGCTAGTATGTTGTTCTCAAGTACTTAAGTGGTTCTCAGTATGCCTTGAGAAGGGATGTTTAAAAGAAAATTTCATTTTAAAAGCTGCTTTTTTTTTTTTTTCCCCCCATGTAAGGACATCATGAAAGCTGATTTTCCTCCAGAAGGTTATCCAATTTATTTTTTATTGTTTACTGTTAAAAATGTACCTTTCTTCCTGTAGGTTATCTATCCCCATATTCTAAGTATAGGATCTTCTTTTAAATTTTTTGCAGTGTCAGTGCTCAATTAACCTTCAGAATGTCTGCTGAGTATGCAACATGAGCAACTGAAGCACTGTCATTAAAGAGCCTGCTTTCTCATTTCATGTAGTTTTCTCCTTTCTGCTTTTCCAACACAGTATTTAAAAATACTGGAACTAGAAATAATGTATTTTCAGAAGAGTTTCTTTTATGCTCCCAGTCAAAGTGATATCACTGCCTGCATTACAGAGGATACAGAAGTCACTTCTATTAATTTATTGCCTTTGTCAACTGATCTAATGAGTCCATCAGACATCATGCTTTAACAAGAACCTTTTTCCTGAGAAGTCCATTGATGAGAGCATTCTTCATGCGTGTGTTCTTTTTGTAGAATTTCTCTGTCTGCTGAACTGAATTTAAAGTCCGTAATCAGGTGAAGTTGTGGTCATTACTAAGCAGCAGAGAATCTAGGACCTAGAGCATTTTCTAATTAAGTACCCAGCATCTTACGATAACCTTGTTATTTAGAGCAAGTTTCCACTTGCATAGTTTAGCTGTCATTTAAAACAATGCCAAAATCAATTGAATGGTGGCCTGACATTTCTGAGAGATGTTTTCAAACAGTTGTTTGAGTGGTTCTCAGATGAAGCTTTGGAGTGCAGAATCTATTGTAGATAGAAATAAAGCAATCATCTGAAGTCCGGTGAACTAATAATTGTTAATAGGCACACAAATGTGAAGACCATAGGGCATTAATTAGTGCTCGTGGTAGCTGTCATATGGCAGTATCATCAGTTGAAAAGGTCACTTGAATGTCTGCTCAGTGAGGACCAGCAACCATTTTATAGTTTCTGGAATCTCTCCTTCTCTTCCTTGTAAGAAAACTCAAGAGAATTAGTAGAGAACCTGTGGTCTTGTGTTCTGATTTTTTTTACTTAAGGAGAAGATCTGGTTCCATCAGGATGAATATAATTGACCTCAAGTTACTAGTCCACTTTCCAGCCTTTCTACTGCGGTCTATGACAATGAATTAGAGATCAATATTTACAAAACCATCATCTGATATAAACTAATGATATAACCTGCTGTAAGCAAGATTTTTCACGCAAGTTTCTGTGACATTATTTCTGCTTCTTTGCTGGCATCTGGAAGACTTTATGGCTGCAATTATGATGTTTGTATTACCTACTCTCTATTGATTCACATGAGGCACTCCATGCCTGTATTCTCAGTCCCATCTGATACAGACGCTTAGAGCTGACAGTTGGGCCTGGTGCCTAGAAATGTGACAGAAATTATGGCATCCTACAAGTTTAGGAGGTAAACTTGTAGCCTAGCTCAAGTTTACTTTACATTTACCTTGTTGTGTGCACTGTGCCACCAGTCTTCCTGACAGAAAATTTAAAAAGGGATTGAAGTCAGCATCTCTTGAATACCTCTTGGAAAAGATAAGAGTTGTTCAAAACAGCAGTCTTAACAGAGATCAGGTTTTCACAGAACATGATCATTAGCAATTGCTTCTGTAGCATTACCATATTTTCTGGTTTCAGTTTTATTTCAGAACATCTGGATAATTGATCAGAGCTAGTGATAGTCTGTGTTTGCATCAAAATGCAGATTTCCAGTGTAAAGTGACACAACCAAATTCAAAGGTGCTTCTTTGATATCTTCTGTATTATGGTCTTACGGGCAACAGCATTACCATCAGTGCTCTAACTGGTGGGACTCACTATGATGGATCATCAACTGTGAATTTCTTTCAGCTGCCACTTATATTTACACTCTAGAAACACTCAAATTATTTCAAGATGCTGCCAGTAAAAGCAGTTCTTTTAAATTATAAAAAGCAAATTAAGTAAAACAAATTTTACAACATCTACAGGACTTACAAAACAACATGTTATTTCTAGATAGACAATATAAAGAATCTTGACCTGAAGGTTTCAGTGCATGATTTTAATTTCAAATTAAATGAACCAAATCTTAAGAAAATAAAATTAAATATAACCATTTAAGGATAGTTTTCTGTGGATATATATATTGTAGCTTTAATATTTTTTCCTAAAGAAATGAGAATGCATTCTCTCATAGATAGACTGTATTATTGTTCTGTCCTATTTCAACCCACATGGCCAGAGAGAAAGAGAGTGCATGATCAGAGTTTCATAAAAAGGTAAAGCTTAAATTTTCTCCATGCTGTTTCTTTTTAATGCTTTTCAGGACTGAATCCATTAGGAGCCAAACAAAGCACATCTGTGTTGTCCCTACTGACTGTCAGCATAGAGTACATTCAAATACTGCAGCCAGAAGGCGTTTTACAAAAACAGCTTTCAAGATGTGCTCTTGAAATGCATTTGTCTACTCATTATGCAGTGCTACTTTTTGTCAGTGGGGAGTTCTGTAAATAAAGCATCAAGGTCTAATATTGCAGTAGCTGATAGCAATAAAGTAAACTAGAACCAAATAACCAGCTTTTCTTTACACAGCTTTGTTTACAGCTGTGACCAGTAAAGTAAAAAAATAAAAGAGTATTTTCTTAATTATTTTTGCAAAAACTGGGACTATCAAGAGCGGCTTTGCAGCAGAAAATGCAATAATTATTAATAAACATAGCAGGATTGATGAAAATTTGCAGATTCAGCTGCCTCATGTTTGACCTGTTCAAGTAAGACAACTATATTGCAGCAATATATGCAGATGGAAGTACAGCTGCCTGGAATTTATGGTTCTTTCTGTTCCCAAACTGAGAAGAATTGCTAATCCCACAGTCCTGCTGCGAAGTTGGTAAAAATGAGTTCTGTAATTCAGATCCTATAAGTTACGGCAACAAAATGGGTGCATGGGTATTTTGGGGACATTCATAGGACTATAGGTGAAAGTTGTGAGTTTAAACAGTCTGCTAGACCATCTTTTCTTTTGAAGTATATTCTTTTGGCTTTAGAAACAGTGCTTGCAATTTACAAAATTCCCATGGAAGTATTAAGTTCTTATCAATATAAAGGGTAAAAACTTGGCACAGGTTGATATATTTGCCTGAAATGGGGCTTTAAAAATATTTAAGTGCTATCACTTGCATTACAATGTTATTAGATGGTGTAGTAAGAAAAATGTTCCATTAATTATTTTTGCCACAGATTTGCAAAACAATACTATACAATAAAAATAGAACATAAAATAGTACTGAGTTTACAGAATATCGAAACACTTTAAAAGAAAAACACAACAGGTGCAGCACTGCACTTTGACTTTTCGGAGAAAGGCTTGCTTAAAGGTACTTACCTCTTCAATAACTAATTTAAGAAGGAAACATTTTGTTGAGATGAACTTCTTTTGTTCAGGAATGCTCATTAGAGATCTTGCAAAGGTGGGCTGCATCTGTTGCATTCAAAAGAATGAATCTGGCAGAACAGGCATATCCCCCTGGCTTTTGAGTACTGCTACCCTGGTTTTATATTCAATAAATGTGCTTTTGCCAAGCCTAACAATAATATATACTGGACACTGCCTTACAACTGGGCCTTGAACTTCACTTTTTCAAACCTTTGTTGGTGGGATACTGGTTTCTGGATTGGCACTCTGTTAGCCTGATGAACTAATTGACCTAGCAGGACTCCCCATGGAATTGCAGCTTCTGCTTAGATCATCAGGAGCACAATTTGTTGTTTCATTTCCTCTTCGAGTCCCATCAGGGAAATTGAATTGTGAAAAGACTACCTACTGGGAGCATTCAGCCCTCATGACTGAATAAGTAACTTTATTTTTTTGGTACTGTCTTAATTAACAACAAAAAGGAGACTTTGTTAGGAGGGAGTCTGCTGTGATTTTGATACAGCTGACTGACCCTGGTGGCAGGAGCACTTGATCCCACACAGCCCCTGGAGGCCGGGGGCCCTGCGCAGGTGCACAGTTAACGCAAAGCTCCAGCGAGCTCCGAGTGCCACGCTTGGGGAAACTCGTCAGGAGTTGCAGCCTGTCACCCAGGCTGAGGGCTTCAGGTATTAAACGTGTGGCAAAAACATTCCAGGGGAAGAGATCTAGCTTGTCTAGACTTAATTAGTAACAATAATTAATGCTATTTGCTCAGAGGAGTTTGTACTTACCTGTGACAAGACATAAATCTTAAGAGTTTTCTGGGGTCTGCCATCATAAGACAGTGTAATGATATTATTATTAAGGCTGCCTCTTTTTTAACAGGACACACACACCCATACATCTCTTGTTTTTTCTGTCCCTAAACTATATTCCGTCAAAATATGCTGAAATTAAGTGTTTAAATTTTCTATCCTTGCAGTATTGGACTTATTTTTCACTAGTCTTTTTGAGATCCATTTTGTGTACAGATGAAAAAGAATTATTTTGTTGACTCAAAGGAAAAAATCCTGGGATCCTTTTAAGGAAACAATTGAATAAATTCTCCTTTTTTAACGTTTAATGCTGACAAGTCTTTTCAGAATAACAAGTTTCAAAGCAAAAAGCATAAGAGAAATTATACTGCAGAGAGCTATCTTAGTGTGGAGGCAGTTTTTTCAGCACAAGCATTCTCTGTTTTTACATATCAAATTTAACATTCTGAAGTAATAATAACAAATTTCAAATAGCAATAGCTGCAAGTTTATTTTAGGAAGCTAAAGGCAAGGAAAGGTCTCCTTAGAAAAGCCATATCAATGATTTAAAAATCTGTATTCACATTAAAAAGAAATTCATGAGGAGGAATCAAATTTTGTTTTATAGAAATTCATATTTCTAAGCTTATAGAAGGAAAGTTTTCTTTCTAAGCAAAGGAAGAGTATGATGTTATGCAATTTTGATTTCTTTGTTAATTTTTAGAGGCTATGGGACTGAGACTGGTATAGAAACCAAGATAATTCCTGCAGGTCAATGAGGGAAGATTTTGCCATCACAAAAAAGGGGAGAGCCATCAGTTAAAAGTTAGTAGCAAGCACCTTAATTTTGTTTGTTTTGGTATCTGAGTTCGGTCTTTGGCAATGTGATGTTGAAGTCAAAAGTAAAGTAATACTTTCATTTTACTCAGAAGACATACAAAACACAGAAAATGGCTCTAGTTTTCCTTTTATTTTCCTGATATTCTGGTTTGGTTTTTAACAATATTTCCACATAATATCTGAATGTTAGATGTGAACATGCACAGTGAATACTGAAAGGCATCCAGAGAGCAGTTAACTTACCTGTCCATCACCATAAAGGCGCTATGCTGAGTGCCAACTGCTGTGCTGGGGGAAGGAGTAGGACAGTGAGGGACAGGAAACAGGGAAGCACAGTGGTATTGGTCTGGGAGAGGAAAAGGGAAGGTAGGGGTAGGATGGTCAGCAAGACCAGCCTCATCTCTGAAAGGATTGCATTTTTCGATATTCCTGGATCAGACAGAACACACCTTTCTTCAAAGGCAAAAAATAAAGATATGGCTTAGCTTCTGGAACACAGCATTATTTTGCCATGCTTATTGGCCATAGCTCAAAAGAAAATGTGCTTATTTGGATGTTATAGCTTAAGGAGAACAATTTTCAGAAGTTTGTAGATAGCCATTCCATGGGTTTCTTGTTCATTTTTTTCCTCTTGGATTCCTGGGTTTCATCCATAAAATATGCAGATACTTCAAAGAAGGAGTATATCTGAAAAATTTCTTTGGTTGAAAAGGCTGGAAAACTGCTTGTAGAGCAAAAGACAAATTAGAATTTAGTGATGGCTGTGGTCTGCGGCATTTGGGATTTTTCCCCCTTTATTATTTCAAAGACATGTCTGCTATTGAGTTTCAGAAGACTCACCAACGTGGTGGGCAGTTTTCTGTTAGTGTTAACACCAACTCCTCTATATTTGAACCTTTTAGCTAAACAGATTTTCATTTCAACTTGTGGTATTTACAAAGATCCATGAATGCAACACACAGGGAAACCTTTTTAAAGGGCACTAACATCTGAAGAACCTAATTGTTGGCCACGATCAAAAAGTTTTTCCTATCTGAGTTACATAGAACTATATGGGGAGCACTGATCATATTTTTTGCTTACAAAAATGTTCCTGTAATTTTCTTCCTACTTGAATGGAAATTACATAAAATATGACAATTCTTTGACTTTCACGTGAGGTATCACTGCTGCAGAAATTGTGTATATAGAATAATTATATTCTATTTGTATAGAATAATGATACTCTATTCATATCTGACAGAAACCAGTGGATCTCTTGTATGAGAAAACTCACTTAAACTTTGCAAATGTTAGTGAGGGTCTTATAAACTGGAAACTGTTACCTTGTTCTCATCCCCTTCAAATGCAGCTTCAAAACTAAGCAAGTATGTTGTTTGTGATAAAGTTATTGAATGTCGTTTAAGATTTTAATTTTAGGAAAGTTGAACAAAAATGTCCTGAAACTTAATAAACAAATAAACCATAGTCTGAGAAGGCATTTATATCAGAGAATCCTTTTTTCATTTGGGGAAGGTTAATAATCTAGACTTTTTGAGGAGAAGGAGAATGTATGTGTATGTTTGTGTGTTTGCTTACACATATATCTAAATATATATAAAATACACCTATATAGGCACAGCATTTTTAACATGCCGAGCAAGAATTTTGCCTATATCAAGTTATTTACCGGTTTCATTTTAAAAAATCATTATCTCTAGGGTTTGTGTGGATAAATTAAACAAATCCACCTTTCAGGCAAATAAATTAGCAATCCAAAATATCCCTTTGGGATCTGCAGATCCTGAGGCTCAGTCTGTAGGTGAACTGTGGCACATTTGAATGAGGAACGATGTGTTTGAAACATTTAATTATCCTTGGTGCTGGATACTCAGGGCCATGACTGAGTGAAAGTTAGGAAACACTCTGTGCTCCTCAGCTTTATGTTGCCTGTGTTTCTGTCCCAAATTGTTTATATTCCTGATACATCTGGTTCCAAATGCTGGAAAATCCTAGACTCTTTCTGCAGACTGAGAAACTGGCTAGCAGTAGCACACTCTTTCTGATGGAAGTTTTGTACATGACTTCTACAGTTCCCTGATGGAGCCACAGAGACCTCTTCCTCTTTGGTAATTTGTACGCTGCATTCAGCATGGCTGGATTATAGAGCTGCAAAGTAAACATGTAGTAAACTACAGGAAACCTCGGCACACGTGATGAAACGTCCCAAACTGTTTCTTTTTGCTCCTTGGAAGAAATCTGCATGAAATTGTGTTTAAATTTATGCTAGTAATTTTCAGGCACCAGGATAAGAGGTGCTTAAAAAATTACAAAGGGAAAGTAATGGCAAATACTTGCTATTGTATAAGAACAGACATTAATGTAAATAATGCTATTAAAAAATCCAGTATGTTTGTGCACACAGAAATTTTCATTGCCAATGTATTTAATGTTCAATTCTCATTTTTTCTTCTCTTAAATCAGTTGCTTTGATCAAAGCAGGCAGGCTGTCAAATAGTTTTTTATCTTACAACAGAAATAATAATGTAAAATATGAAGCAATTAAATTTTAAGCGCCACATAATGAGATGAAAAAACTATATTCAAAAGGTTCTGTGAAATGAATTAATTTTTGATGTTTGTGGGATACTTGCAGGGCCTTCTGTGATAGGTATTTTTTCCTATAAGGTCAATGTCAGTTATGGTAAAACTTTTTTTTTGTTTCAGATGTTTAATGTTGAGTTGGGTTTTTTTCCTGTGTTTTAAAGGATTGGTACGCTGTTGGTTTGATAAAGGGAAGTCAAAGAGAAGATCTTTTATGATGTGTATAAATACATATTAAAATTGCAACTTTTTTGTAAGGCATTTTAATGTAATTTTACATTCCTCACCAACTCATCTGTAAAACAGGATTACATTTCTGCTAAAATAAAGGTATGATGTATTTTTTTTAAAAAAAATACAGTTGTGTGAGTGGTAGTGTGTCTGAGAGGACTTTTAAAATGTTACATAGCCATTTGTACAATGCTTCATTCTCTCCTGCCTTACTGGCCAGTGTAAGTTAATGACATTATGATTAGGTTATATATAACAAAACAACCTTCTTGTTAAGTTACAAACTCTTATATTTGTGATGAACAGTCTTTTGAGAATGTTCAAAATCCACAAGCATATTGTCTACATTTAGATGCAATCGTTTTGTAGTGCAAGAGTTTTGTTTTTTTTCCCTTGGGGCACTATCATTGGCTCTGCTTGGAACCTTTGGTTGCACAGAAGCAGCCCCACATCAGACTGGGCAATGTTCATAATCTGTGTTTTGTGGGGGAGCTTCTTGAACAATTTAAGTGTTCAGTCAAACCTCATATATCAGACCCCAAAGATATCTTATTGTTTTGCATTAGCACCTAACTGCTTAAGGTTTAGGCATTTTGAGTTTTTTTAAACAAGTAAAATTGAGTGTCTTAGTGACATTATTAACATAAAGATGAGGCAGTAATTTCTTAGAGTACTTATTCCTGAATATTTATTTCTTTAGATTAAAGTTGTTATTTATTGATTTTATTTAGAAGAATAGGTTTAGAACTGGACGAGAAAGATATAAAGGAAAAAGAGCTTAAATCTGTGTTTTGCTAAGTTAGCAGCAGCTTTTGGTTTAAATGACATTGTTGTAAGTACAAAGAGATTTTACTGCTTACTTTTCATTACTTAGAGTTTGCAGTGTGTAAGGCATAGCGCTTAAGAAGAAAATATTCCTAAATTCATGCAAAATAGCATGACCAGGCAAAACTGCTCAAATGTTTTTTCAGTACTTCTAAATTTTAGGAAATAAATTTGTGATGCAGTGCTTGTGTTCATTTTTTGAGACTGTTGTGACTTTCTTGCATGTTTTGACTCAAACTGAACACATTTCTTTGCTGTCTCTTTCTTCAGCATCCCTTTAACAACTCCTGTTTTCCTTCTGTTCAGTCTCACAGCTACTCAATACTGACAAGATCTGTGTTGGTTCTCTGGAGGAATACATTTCATATCACATGTCATATCCCCTGTAGCAAGATGAAGTTCCCACAGATATTTAAATGGTTCATACAGAAATAGGTAGTACTCACAGATTGTTTATATTGTACTTTCTTTAGTTTTGGTAGGTGGTTCTGTACTTATACAACATTGCTATCACTGTTTCATTGATTAACTGATGTTTTAAGCTGATTGAGTAAATATCTCACTTAAGCATCTTAGCAAGATTTCATTTAAACTCCAAATTACGTTTTCATACAACATTAAGTATTAGTTGCTATGTGAAATGATTCTGTGTTGGAATTTAATTTCCTTTAAGAATGTGTTTGAGGGAAATATTCTGAGCATAATGCATTGAATCTATTTAATTTTAGACATAGTAAACCATGCTACAGCTTTCTGTGCTGATAGAATTTTGTTGACTCCTTTGCCTGGATTTGCATGTTTTTAGTTGTTGATAAAGTTTTTTGCTGCCTAATTTTTATTATATGTTAAACTGTATATAGATTTTGGACCAGCACTAGAGAGTTACCAGGCACAGCTCTGACAATGAGAACTGCATTTTGAACTTTTCCATGCCACCTTGTGGAAGGGGTCATCCTGGATTTTAAAGGAAAATTTGGTACCTGGACCTTCAGGGGAGAAGCATGCATGTCAGATGAGGGGCAAAACTGTCTATTAAACAACAGGAACAGCAATAAAAGCAAGGTTGAATTCCTGGCCATCTTTGCTACTTCTGGAATGAACAACTTAATTTTGCTTTGCTTCCTCTTTATTTTTTGCTTTCGTCTAACTGAGTTCCTTTCTTGCGGGGCCTTTGTGAAGTGCTGCTGGGCAATTCTGCCTTCCTTTCAGTTTTGATCGCCAGATACTATTGGGTTCACATGAAAATAAAAACCCTAACATTATTTATAAATAGGAATATTGCTCTGAGCAGATGAAAGCTATTTGAAATACATGTGTATGGATACCTGCATTAAGAATGAAGACCACCCAGTGCAGCAATTTTCAAATGTCGGTGATGGTTACTGAATGTTATTCAGCTAAGGGGGGAGAAGATTTAAGGGAAGACAGATGACCAGCAGAGTATCAATTTGGCCTAAAATGTGTTATTGAAAAGCTATAATGAAGTTGCTAAATGAGTATTTTTATCTGTCTGCCAGCTTACCTAATAGCAAAGGACTGTAAACCTTTAACTCATATTTGTACTAATCCAATTCCAGGTGCACACTGCATATTTTTTTAGTAATAAATATTAAGTAGTATATATTTTAAAGAGCAGTGTGTGTCTTAGCATTCTTGGTAGGAAAGAGGAACTCATAAATTTTAGTCCTGGCACTGACGTTGATTCACGGCATTGCTATGGGCAAGTCACTTAATTTCTGTCTGTGTTTCTTTAGCCATAAAATAGAAATAACAGTGCTTATTTTCTTGCTTCCCACAGGAGTTGAAAGAAATTTTAACATTTGTGTAACTCTTCAGAGAATGTTAATTTAATGTCCATTTAAGCTTTTGGCTGTATTCAAGAAAAATATATCCAATGTTATTTTTAGGGAAATTATTTGCAACACTTCTACAAATCTATTCTGTTTGATATTTTATCCAACTAATAATCTTTTCATGATAATAAAACATGGTGTTTCCTTGTAAATAGGAAAACTAATTAACTTGAGGAAAAAAATGGGCCTATTTCAATAATAAAAAAATAAAAACCAATTTTTTGACTATTCTGTATTTATAGAAGTCTACTTGTGTAGATAACAGTACTGTGAAATCAGAAGAGTATGATCATACAGATCATTGTGTATACAAGAAAGTGGAATGCTACCAGTGCATTTCTTTTCAATTGTTCAACTGTAAATTGATGTAAAAAACATTATTGTTATTCATGCAGATTTACAAAGCATTGCTTACTGCTTACTTCTTTCCTGAAACATACATAAATAGTTTGAAACATACATAAATAGTGAAGATTACTTTAGCCTGCAGCTGGATATGGAGACAGGTTCAGGAAGATTAGAGGAAGTTCATGTGGGTTTTGGCACATGTGACTAGGATGGCAGTTTAAGGTCCACATACATATCTAGAGGGTAAAGAAAGGGATCAGATGGTTGCATTAGTAGAGAAAAATTTGCCCTCAAAATGGTATTGGCTAGAGAATGAGTGCTGGAGATACTTGAGGGGACATGAAAGAGTAAGAAAAGTTGCGAATTGAGTGGAAAATCCACCAGATACACCAAATGAGTTTACCATGAATGTTGGCCCAAGAAGAGCCCACCTGTGTCAAAATAGCTTTATAATTCAAATTATACATTTATACAAGTACAAAAAGTTCCATAGTGTTATCCACTGACAGGTTGATTTAAGCATAAATAAACTTGGTGAGATGATCCACAGCAATTAAAAGTTAGTTGTTAGTTCTCCATGCTGCTAAAACTGGAGAATGTGAGAATAGAAAAAGGTGGATCCAGTAGCTGAAAACTGTCATTCCACAGAATTGGCTAGAAGAATACTAACATCCTAAGCTATTTAAGTTTCGGGAAATAAAAGTTCTGCAAATCTTGAATTAGATACTGAACAGCAGTCACTGGAAAAAACGAAAATGAACTTTGTAAAAAAAAATGCATGCATTTTAAGATTTATTAAGCTGAGCATCAGGAAATACCATTCTACAAGGTACTAATTTCATTGTGGGGATAAAAAAAAAGGAAGAAGACATAGTGAGCATGGCTTGATCAAAAGAGCTTGGTTGACTGGAGAGACAAGCTACTCCATCAGTTTTTAAAATTAAATGAGAAGTGATGGGAAAGGGAGAGTAATATGTACTTGCAACTTTTTGTTAAGACCAGTTATTAAAAACATAGGTATTAGAATATTTTAAATGAGGTTTCAAAAGAGATGTTGCAAATTTTCTTTCTCATCATTTCCTCCAATTGAAGTTTGTTAAATCATGTCCTGTTACACCAGCAGAAATCTAGTCAAAAAAAGTATCAGTGAGGCTGTTTCTGTGACAGAAAGTAAAACAGCAACAGAATGAGAATGCAAGAGAGTGGGAATTTTTTCTGTTGCTGTTTAAAAAAATTATTTGAACAATTTTGTAGAAAAACTTGAATTAATAAATACTAATGAGTGTGATGTTCTTGCAAGCTTATGTGTAGGAGACTAAAATTAGCTGCTGTGATTAATCCAGTATAGGTGCTGTGAATCAGAGGATGAAATCTTGGTTCTATTGAATTCAATAATACAAGTCCTGTTGAGTGCATACATTTAAATGCTTACAGGATTAGGACACTCAAAAAATATTTTGAAAATCTGAACATCTACCTGTAAGGTATCATTTGATGACACACTTGCAGAATGTCAAAATTAGCATGAATTTGAATGTTTTACTGTACCAAGGTCTGCATCATCTGCTGTAGGTTAAATTCATCATTGTACAACAATCTTCTGTAGCTCTGAGAATTGCACATTGAAATCACTGCAAACAGGAAACGTTTTAATCCACTGTCAGTCACCGCTGAAAGTAGAAAGAGTGAAATTCTTTTGATTTCTCCTTGTATGGCATAACTGAAGTGAGAAACTAAAATGACCTTGAAAGTTAAATCTTGGTAAACTTCCAGGTGCATGGGAGGAATGCATCATTTGCGGTAAATCTTAAAATCTGCTAAATGTAACAATTCTTGCTGAAAGTTCTTGCTGTAAATTCATGTAATGTTGGCAAAGGTCAGTCTTAATTTTCTAGAGGAGAGCCGTAAAGAAGAACAGGAATTAACTGAGGGGCCTCATAAGTCCCATGTGCATTCAGTTTTTCTGTCTAGTTTCATGACTATAGGTAGTTCTGAGAAATTACTTCAATTTAAGCTGACCCAAGATGAGAAAACAGTTTAAAAACAAATCCCAAAATGTTCAGATAATGAGGCTTGAGCATTACTTTTTTCTTTTAATGAGATGATAGTAATTTGTAATTGGTAATAAGTAATTTATAATTTAAGAATTTTACTTTTTGTTAATATGCAAGATGACTTCCATGGAAAAGACAGTTCAAATGTGTTGATTTCAAAAGAAAAAAAACAGACCTGATTCTACAATTTTTGTTCCTCAACAAAATAGCAATTTGCACCAAGGGAAGTTTTCTATGTATCAGGATTAAAGATATTGTCCTAAGTCTGAGTTGAAATACAAGTTCATAGAAATGCTCTATCAGTCCTTTCCAGCCATCCTTTAATGTCTACCAGTGTTGATATTGTAAGATCAAAAGAAAAATGGAAGTCTAACAAACGAGAATTTTTCTTACTCATGAAAACATGGAAAACAATTGTTCATAGATCTGTAATGGAATTTGGTTGTTCATGGTAACAGGACCACATACAAAAGATCCATGCAGCACATAATTTAAACTTAATTTTTTATGGATGCAGGAAACTGGCCTTTGAAGTGATCTCCATAGAGATTCTATTTGACTTTCATAATATCTTATAGTCATCTTGATGTCTTGCTTACCTAGTGCCTAAAAGATATCTAATTGGGATTTATTAAAATTCCGCTGGCATATTACCATCCGTAGCATTGTTTGGAATTGTATTTTTTATGGCTGCTCATAATACTTCATTCAAAAATTCTAACCAGTATTTTAATTTTCTTTATATTACTTTTGAATCTTTGAAATATTTAACTATGAAAATACAATCTGAAAGAGGATACAGATTTTAAAAAAATTCTGTCATTAATGCTGTCTTCCTTTTATACCATGACTTAAAGCTTTCTTTCAGGCACCACTCTTTTCAAACAAGAGTGTATTCCCAAGTAATTCAGTAACTGTGGTCAGGTTTGGGCTTTAGCTTAGGTCATTACTATTTTCATAACTCCTCTCTTTTTGTATACGATTTCCAGAAACTCGTATGGTCACATTCTTGCCTGTGCTATTCCTTCTAAAATGGATATTTTTCAATGTCTTCAGAATACACAGATTCTGAATTTGTTATGACTTGGGTTAGAAATCCTTCTGCAGGATAAAATTGACAAGTTATAGAATGAAGATATCATTATCTTTGTATTGCTTGCCCATTTGCCCCCACACTTAAGCATCTCACATGTGTACATTAAATGGCATTCTAAAGATTGCAGATGCAGTCAAATTATTTTCTGTAGAGTAAAAAATTCTGGTTTCTAATTAAACTCATTGAGAAGAGAAGTCTTTAACTCTTCTTCCACAGAAATTAATTTTGCAAACAGGTTTTCATTATTCCTAGCATATTCAATTTGTGAGCAGTTGCAAAGGCCCACACACCCCCTCCTTGCAACTGTGTTTGTTTCATGGATTGCATCAATTGTTACGTAACACCTGCAGTCAAGAATATGTTTCAGGAAAATTGTAACAAATGGATTCATAGCTGAAGACTGACTTAGCAAGGACTGTAAAATATTCATTTGAGTAAAATCATTTTTTAAGTACAATCCTTTCTGGATAGATCTGAAATCTATTTAGAATAAGAATTGTAAATTTGCAAGTGCACTTTCATGAGGTTTTGTAGCAAGATATCTTTGAGCTATTGTAAATGTCTGCATTTGCTATGACATGCCAAATACAAACATACTGCATTTATAGCAAAAAATTATGCATGACTACATGATGTAGTTGTTTACAATTCTAGTTCTGTGGTCAACAAATGCAGCACTTCAGTCTTTATTCTTTCTCATTAACTTAGAAAGCCTATGTCCTATCCTGTGAAAAAACATGTCATAATGATTCACAGATTCACAAACAGTGAACTGTTTGTGGTATGGGCTATTGGGTATCATATAATTGTATTGAACTTCAAAACTATTCTACAGTGCAGAATCATGATTCTTAAATACTGAGTTTCTGTGTTTTGTTTTGGGGTTTTGACAAGTCACTTCCTTGTCTTGTAATACCACTTATTCATTTTATGACAATAGAAATGTTGCCTCCTCTGATCTTACAACAATGCTGTTCCCTACAGTAAATCACAATAATTGCCTATTCAGTGCCCCAATAAGGAAGGACCTTTGGAATCTCATTGAATCATGACAGTTTGAGAAAGTGCAATACCTCAATTTGTGCCTTAGAAACTGATGGATCTTGTGGAAACAGGACTATAATCTGGTTTAAAAAAATCTGTCAAATTATGTACTACTGAAATTGATAGAGGGAGGATATGAAATGATTTCTAGACTAGGAATGAGAAAGAAATTTTGAAACCCAAAGTGCAGGTCTCTTTCCTTCAATGGTGTAACTGATACAGAAGCTCAAACAAATACACAACCTGGACATTTTTGCCTAGTCATTAATAAAATGGATATGATATTCCTTATTTTCAATAAATACTCGTGTACCTATCACAAATCTAAATGGCCTAATGAGAACTACTCCATTAAATTCATATATGTGTAAAAGCAATATAAGTTTTCTGAGCCAGAGAAATAGCTCTGCTGTAGCTTCCAGGGACTGGCAATAAAGTGAATACTTGGCATAAAACTCTTTCCTGTTCTTTGAAGGCACAGCAATTGCACTTACTGCAATCCTCTCAGATTCTCAGCCTTCTAGTTTTTGGCATCTGGATTCAGGTGATGAACATTCTGGACTTGAAGGATGAAAGCTTATGTTACAAAACCTGACCAGAGCTGCTGCTCGACCAAAGCTTTCCAAGTGCTGCTGGTAATCATTTATGTCCAGTTTCCAAGAGGAACACTGAGAGCCAGATGTAAGATAACCTCCTGGAGACTGACATCTAGGGGGGATGATGAGAGCTGTTTATCTTCTTTTGGCATATACATTGGTAGAGATAAAGATGGGAATGTATTGTACAAAACCACTTCAAATGCAAAGTGAAATAAAATCACGTGTGACTTTTTTCCCCCAAATAATTGAAGGACTGAGGTCTTTACAGCTGCTTGGAAATCTGTTCCTAGAACTAATTCATGAAATATTTCACTAAAGGTGTCTACTGAGGTGGGAATTCTATCTTCAGCTGTAGAAAAGAACTATAAATAGCATCCTTGAAGTGAATTATTATTTATTTAAATCTCAAAGCATGTAAATCGCTGAGGGGAAAGACAGCTCTTTTCTGAGTTCACTGGTATGTGCATCATGCATCAAATTTTCTTCAAATTCTATTAATCAAAATTTTCTCCAGTCTAAGAGGAGCATGAATGCTCTCTCAGTTGGTGTTTTAACTTCTGATGTTGTGGGTTTTTTTAAGAAACACTATTTTTTGTTTATCAAATCTAACTTTTCCAGTGTCTTCTACTTACATAGATATCCTATGAGGAATAATGTATATTTTAAATATACTAGGGATTTAGAGAAAAGTCTTATTTATATGGTGAGAAACAGTCATGCCTTTAATATTTAAAACATTTTGCTAGTCTCTATAAACCTCAGTTAAATAGACCATATATAATTAAACAATTTATATAATTCAAAGGCCTATTTTTTTCCTGTCAAAAAGTGGGGTTTATTATCCTGTTAAGATCTATTTGTTAGTCAGCCATTTGGGTCAAGTTAACTGGCTTTCACACATAAGTGATCTTTGCAAGCAGGGTAGAAGAGAACTTGCCAGTGTTGTAATAGCTTTAATTATAGATACCACTAACCTGTGGCTTTACAGTCATATTATGTGTTGTCTTCTTTCCCTTCCCTAGTCTTTTTGCTTTAAATTCAGATGTAAATTCTCTGAAATAGTGGACTTTTTCTTCTCATGGTAGATTTGTGCAGTGTGTAACACTGTAGAAACAGTTCTGATGTAGAATTATGAAGCAGATCAAAATACGAATATGGTATGCTTTTATAATAGTTGGGACATAAAAATAATTTCTGGGTGTCTCCACACTGCACAGTTTCAGTGTTCCAGGGGGCTTCTTAATTATTGTGTGTTTGCTAATGATGGTTCCTCCATGGTATTGATAGGCACTGTCCAAACAGGTACAATGCAGTATTGTGTGCCCAGAGAGCTCACACAAGGAAAACAGAATCAACAGGAAAATGTTCCAACATAGTAGAGCTTCTGTGAGGATAAAGTCATTAATGTTTTAAACACATTTGGGGATTATCAGATAAGGGACATGATGTAAGTGTGAAGTAATAACATATGTATGTGTATTCAAAATGTAAAATACATCAGCACAGTTCTGTTTCCATTAACTGTCTTATGTATGTTAAGTATTTTCCACAGGGAAATTAATACACATTTCCATTCTACACTGGCATGAAATTTTCAAATTTTATTTAATGTAGGATCTGATGACTATCCTCCTCCTGAATTAAAACTTTGATTTTTGAACAGTTAAATAAATCCATGTGGAATATTATTTTTGGAGAATAACTGTGAAGACTCTTAATAATGGCTAGGAAAAGATGTTAAAAATCTCACAGTTATTTTTAGGGACAGCTCTTTGTAATAGGAAAAAGTATACTAAAAGGTGTTGTGTAATTTAGTATGGAAATTCATGGTTTGACTCAGTAGGAATTTGTTAGAGAGTTTCTTGCTACCTCCTTTCATTCCCACTTTGATATATGAGGAGGCATTCCAACAGCTTGGAGGGCCAGCTACACTGAAGTGATTTCCATGGACAGTTTTACAAGGGGACGACGTTTGTGCTTTTCCCAAGTTTTCCTTCTTCCTCATTCATCCTTGGAAAAAAGAGAAGGGAGATCTCAATGGCATGGTGAAATATGAAGTTGTGCCTTCTTTTAGGGAACAATGTGAATTTTACAATACTTTCGCCAATTTATAAGATCTTCAGCCTTCTGAAGAGAGTCCTGAGGGCTCACAAGCATCCTCTAAAGAGCTGTTCCTTCGAAAGCCTGGTATCCATGGTCTCGTCATTTTCCATCTCTCGCCTGAGAAGTTCCCTGGGAGCTTAGAAACCACAACCCTGCTCAAAGCCTCTTTTTTGTGTATTTTGTGGTCCACAGCAGTCTCTCAGCAGCTGTTTCAATATATGTCTATGCCTCTCTCCCTTGGACAAATTTGTTTATGAATTTGTTTCCCATGCCTTCTCTTTAGATTCTTCTAAACAAATACAGGAAACTTGAATTTATTTTCAGTCAGGCACTTCCAGGAGATGTAATCTAGGCTCCAAGGAGAAAACAGTGAAATGTGGTATACTTGCCTCTTCCTTAGTAACCTTTGGGCTCCTGGAGAAAATGTCAATGGAGGCCTAATGCTCTTCTCAAATGTTGTTTTGATGAATGACTTTGACTGCATCCTCATAAAAATACTAGATTTGGATTGTTCCTCAAAGTTTTATTGTGACAGTGGCATTCATCTGATGTCTTAGTGTTTTGGATAACTCCCAAATTTTGCTAATTAAACATCACCATGTAATCAGAGCTATGGTTTGGACAGGTCCCTTTTTTGGCTGATGCAAAGAATATGTGTAAGGTCTGTACTGATTACACATGTAAGCAGTTTACCTATGGTTGCCTGTTGACACATAATCATCATTTTTTCAGTGTTTTTTCCTCAGGTACTTAAATCTGGTCAATATTTGTCTAATCTCATTGCCATTTTGGGGGGTCAGATTGAAGCACACCTTGACCTCATTTCAACACCAAGAGCTTGTATGATTCTGATTTAGATGCTCAGTGCTTTCAAGAGTTGTATGGTGGTTTGTGGGTCACATTTTCCATTCAAGATAATTTCCCAGGCAGAAGAGATTTTAACCACTAGAACTAGTAGACTCAAAGACTGTAGGACAGATCTGCTTCCAAATTCTGTAGTGTAGATGCAGACTTTCATTAACAAATCATTGTCGCTGCGCTTCAGTATTCTGCTTTTCCTTCCAAAGTTTCTACAGCCTATGAGAGGCAGGTGATCTCTCCTATCTGAAACTTTACACAAGTTACTAAAACACTAAAAACTTTTGAAAATAGTATTTAATTCTGGGTGCTGCATCCTCTTAATTGTTAGAGCTGGTGGATTATCTTATATTGACTTGAAATATGTATTTTTATTGTCTGTTTCTCAGCCAATTTTTTTGAAACTGTGGAAAACAGTTCAGTCAGTATTAAGCAAATCTACATACTGGCGTATGATGTGATCCTATTTTAATTAAATAAGGATAAGTAATTAGGCTAATTGTCAATGGCTTTACATGCAGTAGAGCTTTTAGTTGGTTTTGGTAGGTTTTTTCTAACTTGTTCAGTAAAATGGTACCTCATTTCTAGAAATCAAGCACAAAATTCTATGATGGAAAATTCTGATGTGACTCATATTCTCATGATCTTACACTTCACAGTGTCATTAATTAATTAATTAATTAATTAAGTTACTGAGTGTGAAAATTCATTTTTCAGAGATGCAGATTCATCTTATTCTTTCTTCTTTGCCCTCAGCTACAACTTAAAAGTGTTTCTTGGTATTGTAGTGTTCTTTAAAATAGATTGCAGTTATAGTGTGAATTTCAGTATTTCCTAAACTTGTGAAATAGAGAAGCCTATCACAGTCATCTAGAATATATTTCCTTGGATTTTTTGAATAATGTATCATCTCCTATAAACTAAGTTTAAATAAGAATAAAGCTGAGAGACCAGTAGCTGAAAAGTTCTGTAGTCTGCTAGATTGCAAATGTTTAAATGAGTTTAATATTAATGTTTAGAAGCTACTTTTAGTAAATATCTTAAAAACTTTCCGTCTTTACATGTGTGCACATTATGTCCTTGGAATCACTACCATACCTCAAACCTAACTTAAAGGATTTTTTTCTTAATATCTCTCAGTTCAAACATATTTAACTGTATTTATTTAATTAAAATGTCTTTAATTTATTAAAATTGAATCCTTTAGGCCAGTGCCTGCTAGGCTGGCTGCTGCTGCTTGACACTGGGCTAAATTTAAAGTTTAAAATGTTTTAGCAGGAATACACTTGGCTTGAATTATGTGGGGGACAGGGTTGTAACTGAGCAGACAGAAAGGTGGGAACTTGTACTGATTGCAGTTTGTCTCTAGGTCCCTGCATGTGAAAAGGTTATAATTAAGTTAATCTAAAGGAATGTTTGTGACTCTCTGTTCTCTTTGTTGGAGAGATGCTAGGGACAGAAATAAAAATTACTGATTTTCAGTCTTTCATTTAGCTTTCCAGTTATTCAAGTTGTATATTTTTTCTAAAGATTTCAAAAATAAAATTATAAATTGATTAGTTTTATTCTATTGTAGACAGGGAAAAGAAAGCCTGATCAACATCTTGTGATTCAGTGATGCAGTATATCAAATCTGCCACAGGCAAAAATTGCTGTGAATTGATCTGAAATTCCCCTTGGTGTAGTTTCTTATTTCTTTTTGCTGTTTTTGTAGAACTTGCACATGCCCTCATGGCATATATGACACATCTTTGATCTTATTTCAAAACTTGTCATTGCTTTGCTTTTCAGATGCTGGACAGGTGACTTATCAGAATCCAGAGAAATTGCTTTTAGTGTTTTGCTATTGGTATCTCCTCAAAGCTTCTGGCTGTCAAAGAAATATGTTAAAAAGACAAATTCAGAATTTGGAAATTGGTTAATGTTATTTGTGCATTTTTTTCATTTGTATTTCTGGTAACTTCAGAAAGATCACTTCTTTTAAAATTCTGTTGTTTTTCTTCAGAAATAACACTGTGGACATATGTGTCAAAATTAGACTTGCTTTCTTATGAAGCAGAATATCCTTGAGGTGTTGTTGAAGGTGCTAACATGAGTCTGGTTGGTGTTTTCTTTTTCCTGCTCCCTTATAAATAGTCAGTGCACTTCAGGATGCAGCCATGAAAGCAAGTTGCAAGGAACAAAATGTTTGCTCTCTATTGCCAACCTGATGGGTAGAGCTCTGCTCACAAGGCGGAGCTCAGTTTAAACCATCGCATGGCTTCTGATGTTGCATGTGAAAAGTGAGGGCAATTAGTTTAACATTGTGCAGATACAAGGGATAATTATGCCTTGCAGTACTGCTGAATTCTCCAAAGACCTTTCATAACAGGATCCTGAAAAGTTGATTGCTAACATGTAGTAAGTAAGAAAAGAATTTATACATAGGAAAACAATAATTGAAAAAAACCCCTCATAAATTTTCTTCATGATATTTACTCATCACCTCTCTGTGAAATAATTTCTTATTGCTTGTTGGAACAGGTAATTTGGCTGCATTTATTCTAAAAAGTGCTTAGCTACCCATAAAGTATATTTGCACAGATGTTATAATATCTGTAGCATGAAACATAACACTTGGCAAGTGACCATGAATACATGAACGTTGAATAGCAGATTTTCAATCTTTGCTTAGTCAATTGTGTGACACTGTACAATGCTATTGACATCCAGATAAATAGTCTAAGCCTGCCTGGAGTTTAGCTGCATGAGATGGAACTAGCATCTCCCAGGAATGGAGGTGCCTGCTGCATTAGTTGCCATAATTTAAATCTAAGCCCAGGAAGCAACACAGAGGAATAATCCATTAAAGAACACCTGTTCTTTAAAGAACTGTGTTTTCTCATTCAAGAATTGCTCATATTGGCAAATTCATACTGATGCTAAATCGTACACGACTGAAAATATTTTTCAGATGTTCCTTAGAAATGGTACTAGTACTGCAAAATCCAAATGGAAATGTATAAGTTCACACAAGTTGCCCAATGCTGACAATCCCATGGTTCTGAGAACATTTTGTTCATTATCTTTTTTAAACATGCACATCAGGATTGATGCTTTCCAGGAGTTGGTGAATTGTCAACCAGATTATGAGAGCTAGTAGATATAACTAAAAGAACTTCTTAAAAAAATAACTTGCTTCTGGAGAGAATATCCTGTTAAGGTAATGGAATGGGTTCACTAAATTAATTGAACTTGCAATAACCAAACTTCAACTTCTTGTGGCTGTCACTGATAAAACAGCTGTATCTAAGCCATGGTATCTTCATTAAATTCAGGTAAAACAAATATTCCTCCTAAATCACAAATTTCTCCTATATTGAGCTCTGCTACTGGTAAAATATCCATTTTACTGTAATAGATAGGAAATGTCATATTGCACATTGCAATAAAAAGGTCTGTTCTGTAAACAAATCGACTATTTGCCTATTGCATCTTGAATTTGATGTTTACTGTAATTGTCTAATTCTTAGCTTCACTCCTGCAAGTAGGTTTACTTTTAGTATACTTTACCTAAACTTCCATTAGAGAGTTAAATCTTGTTTAGTTAAAATATAAAAATATTATGAAACTAGTCAAGGTGTTTTGCTCTTCTGTGACTTTCTCACTCTTACTAACAGTGGCAAAATTAATAAAGAACTGTGACCTACTTTTATCAAGCTTAATTAAAATACCTAAATTATACTGAACAAATTGTGAGGAACTTACTGTAAATGCTGACAACTTTTTAGAGGAAAATAATTGTGAGTCATTCAATACTCTCACATAGAAAAACATATGAAAAATGGTAGTCTAGAAAGGAATTTTTATTTTCTTTTTATTATTTTATTTTCTTTTTCTTTAGTTAAAAGGTCCTCATTCCAAAAGCAGTAAATAGTAATGATGTGTTTAAGAAATATAAAAGGAGATGGTTTATGCCATGTACAATTGGCTAAATCCTCAGAGTATATTGGGAGCAATGCCAGTCAGAATATCCATCCAATTTTTACTGCCTTCATCACTATGGGAGGATAGATAAATTTTAATTGGTTGCTTTAGCTGGCTGATACTGCTGTTGGAGAATTAGGTGAGATTTATTGAAAGGTTTGAAAAGTATCTTTTTTCTATTACTCACCTATATGTGTTGATACATTTTTGAAAATGTATCTTTTTCTGTCTTGGTCATGTGGGTTTAGGGGTTTTTTTGAATGATCAGATGGTGCATAGAGCCAAAATAGGAGGAGAAGTGTTTTAGAAATAGAGTATTATTCAGTAAGAGGACGTGTACACTAATGGATCTTCCTGCATGTCATTTTGTGAAAGATTTTATTTTTTTTTCACAGGGACAAAACATTGGGTTAGAGGTTTTTTATTGCTTCTGAAAGTCCACCCTAAACATTTTTCTGAACAGAAAAAATTCAAACTTATGTGTTGGACTTTTTTTGGTGGGAAAGTGGAGGCTCCTGTGGCTGCCCTACTCCAGTAGGCTTCCTGGGCTGGGGAAGCTGGCAGCAGGGAAAGCTTCAGGGAGCATCCCCAGCAATTCCCTGGGCTGAGGCTGTCAGGCTCCTGGCTGTGTGCCAGGGAATGTGTGCAGAGATGGAGCATTTCCATGAACCTCCTATGTTATGTCTTTGTGTTGTTAGTGGGGATCCCTCCCTTAGGGGTGCCTGTGTGGTAAAGCTGTATGATCCTGGTCTACGAATTTGTCCAAAAGCCAAATTAAAAAAAGCTTCACAACTAAGCAAACACACAAAATCAACTTCATGCACACACTCCACCCCTCCCTGCCACACCTTAATATTTTAGTGCAATTTCATTAGGCGGCAATGGGTCCATAAGTTGACAAATGCTGCTATACAGGTAATATATAACAGGTTTTCCTTATTAAGAAGTTCTTTTGGTCAGCTTTAGGTGAAAGTTTATGTAGATATTCAATAGCATTGTATTTTCTAAGTCTTAGTAATTTCTCATCATGTTTTTATATGGGTAGAATTCAACTGAGGCTTTTCATCCTGAAGCAGTAAGCATATTTGCATGTTTAAGTGCTAACTGTTGATCCAGCTAATCATTTAAATGAAAAAATTGACTCTACTGGTGGCTGAAGAGCAGGTCTGAGTAGTAAATAGTATAAAAAGTCTCTGGGATGCCTTTCCAGTCCCCTCTTGGGAAATAGGTTGTGTTGCTTGTAATTAGCATAAAAACATAGAGCTTGTTGATGTTTAAAAGTTGTTAATTAAGTCTCTTAGAGAAAGAGGCAATGAGATTTTGGGGTAGCTGACTCTAGCTTTGAGCAGTTTTAAGTTTTCTAATATAGGCTGTCTGTCATACTTCAGAGGAGACTGTGGAGCTCAGGAGATGCCCACAGATGTTCTATGAGATGCTCTGGTTTGGCTAGAGAACAGTGATGGATTGTTTCCACTACTAATGTACAAATACTTGGGGAACCATCCTGGTATTAGGGAGACATCAGTTCAGTACACAGCTGACATGGACTGCTCTCTGACCTCGACTAGGCAGCATCCCAGGGTCAGTCTCTGTGGATTCCCAGCTTACCTTCCCTGAAATTGAGGTGCTAAATCTAAGCTGCCTCTAGAACTTCTTGTATTCTCAAACGTGGAGGCAGAGATAAAGATACTCTTCCTCTAAAGGTGTCTTCACCTTTTTGTAGACAATTAAGACTAAATTATCTGTTTCTTATCTGGCTGAAGATGGGTGAGATGACTCCCACTGCTATCTTGGTCATGTGGGTTTAGGGGTTCTCCCATCTTAAAAAGAAATTATTTATCTCTATTTATGTACTTTTCAGGATGAATGTTCATTTTACTATAAAAGTATTAAATATGTGTAGTATTTAGTCACCATGGTAATGAAATTCTGTAAGTACTCATGATAGACAGAAAATCTTTCTTTAGTGACTACATTTCTTCTAGATCTACAGTTTCCTGCCCATTTACCTAGATATAATTCTTGGTGGCTTTAGCATTATTCCCAGTGAGTATTCTGTTATCTGACTAAAAACATATCTGGGATATGGAATATTCCTGGATTCGGGGAAAACTCACCTGGATTTAAATACATGAAGTTAAAGCTTATTATGGTAGAAGAGAAAGTAAGTCTCTTTGGCTTTTCTCGTCATCTCCTAGAGCAGTAGCTTGGATTTGTAAAGATACTTCTGATTGTCGATTACTGCTTGGGATATTTGGCCACACTGTGAATGGTAGAACTGTCTTGTATATAAGGTGACTGATAACATGCTAACATTTTTTTTTTAATCTAGCAGTCTGATTAGGCATTTTAACCCCCTCATAAATTAAAATTAAAAAATAAACTTGTATTGATAGTCTGTGGGGATCCTCCAGTAACTAAGGAAACCTGCACACTACTTCTAGAATCTGAAATCTTCAAACCCAGATGTGATGTATACTGAAGTGAGGCTCACTAACTTCTTCACTACACCGTTAAGGTGTTTTTAGAGAATGAAATGGGAATCTACAGAACAGAGATGTAAGAGTCCAGCAATTGATTGTTTTGGGGTGTTTATTCCAGCAAGGTTAAAAATACTAAATATCCATTTCAGGCTGCGTATGGCACAATTACTGGTACCTTTCTTCCTTCAGTGAGTAAGAAAAGCTCTCTGGTCTCATGATGACCCTGTTCTTGTCCAGAGAGTTAATACTTCCAGTAAACCAGTGGATCTGTCTGGAAAAAAGGAACAAGGAGTTGAACATACACCTCCTCCTTCAGATCTGAACTGGATCACAGAAAGCTAATGTAAGGTATACACACATGAGGCTAAAGTAAAGGTGTAATAAACAGCTTTAGCATTCATTGAGGACAGAATGTTTTTCCATGCAGTAGAAATTTTCTCATGACAGAGATTTTTATTGTTATTTAATGCTGGTTTTAAGTGTGTGGTGGCTTTTAATTTGTGTCCAGTAATAAAGCCTGTTGAGATCTTTGTGCCTATAACCAGTTGTTCCTTTCACTGAAATCATCTCCTGCCTTTTGGAACACTACAGTAGCCTTTTAAAAATGACATATATATTTCATAACTGTAAGGCAGTAGAAGATAGAAGTGTTGGCTTATGTGTAAATTGATTTGTATTTTTAAAGAACTGAATGGGGTATGGTTTTAGGTTGGATTTTTTTTTTCTTTTGAGCCTTTACATTGTAGGTTAAAAAAGCTGAAAGCATATGGTAGCAATTTTTTAACCTCTCTACATGAGGTGCTTGTCAACGGAGGTCCATACGTCCAAAGCTAGTTAATAACAGCTGCAGGCCAAAGTTCTTTTAAGAGCTATTGCCGTGTTCCAAGATTCTCAAAGACTTTGAACAAGTGAAGTTGGCCACAAGGGAAAGCAGCAGGTCTGCATTCTGCTTGTTAAGTGAACCCTGTTTGAACGGAAAAAAATGTGGCTGAAAGTCAGAATTTTCATGCTATAAAACTTGACCATAAAATATCAGATAGGATTGGCTAGTAGACTGCTGCAGTTTAGCCTAAAAGAACCATTTGCTTCAATCTAAAACTTTATTTTGCTGCTTGCTTCACTGAAAATCTTTAGGGGTTTTTTGATGAAAATTTTGAAGACTATTTATATCAATTTTTTTTTTAAGAATTCAGAGAATCTCAAAATATAGGAATACAGTTACATTTGTATTTACATTTTGTATATCAAAAATATACTGTAGAAAGGAAGAATGTATGTGAAGAAGGAAAAATTGCAGTTCTCTTAACCTTGTGGTGCTTTCTCAGTTTTATACTCCTGTCCATTTTTGCCATGTCCTTTTCAAAGCGGCAGTGAATTATAACTAAGTGAACTCCCTCTAGACAGCTTTTAGACAGTTTGGAAGTTTCTTGGCAGTTTGGAAGAAGTCCAGCCTTAAAATCTGAAATCTCTTTCTCAAAAGATATGGTCTGTATATTTTTGCCTATTGATTGGAAATCTTCATGGTATATTAAAGCCTTTATGAGAAAAAGCTCTTTAGAAGCATTTAGAGGGAACAAGGCTGTCTGGCTGGTTATCTGCCAGTAATAAAGTATCAATAAACAATACTCATCATTGTTGTTCAAGTTGTCTATAAGGCAGGATGCTTGACAGGAAAAATGTTTCGTGCTCCACACCGGAATGGGGCTGGATCAAAAGCTGAGAGTTGCAATGGATTTGTAGGACACTGAGTGCCCCTAGGTGGTCACAGCTAAAAGTACAGCAAGAGAAGCCTCCCCTGCGCGCCCGGCTCCTGCTGAGGGCAGCTCACCTCTGCTGGGCACTGGGCACACATCCTGCCCACAGCAGCACATTTTTGGGAGAAGTTACAGTTAAAGAAGCACTTTTATCCTTTTGCTCGTTCTCTGCTTTACAGGAGAACGTTTCTGTGGTATTAATTTTAGTCAGGCAATTGCTGACATACTGAAGTGGCAGTCTATCATTACCCCCACTTACAGCTCCAATTTAGCCCTTGTCATTGCAGTTGTTGGTATCAACTGGGGATTAGAGTGGGTTATGGCATGTAGGGTAGATGGTCAGTGGATTAGTACCACTTTTCATTTCTTTTTAGCACAATTATTTATTATCAAGCTTATTGATGTAATTTTGTTACTGCTTTTTTGGGGGGTTGTACATAAAATGTTTTGGAGATAAATTGCTTCTGGAATTGTTTTTGGGTTCTTTGCGTTCCATTTCATGACAGGATTTGAAATATGTGAGTAATTAAATGACACAGAAATGTTACTACTTCTTAAATTCACATTTCTAAAGTTATACAGTCAGTTGTTTTGAAAATGTTTATTCATATAGCAGTGATCCTTAGAGAAGATGTGCACTGCAACATATGTACAAAAAATGTGTCATTGATGTGTCATTGTGAGGAAAACAAGCATTTAGAATGGAATTGTAGAGCCAAATCCAAATAGCAAGATTTTAAAACCAAATGATGGACTGCTATGTAATAATACAGTTTATTATAATTTTCGCTAGATAAATGATGTCTCAAATCTCCAAATGTGGTGTATGAGAAAAGAAACTTTGTATTTTATCCTAAGAGTTAAGTTTTCACTGACATAGACATTTCTGCAGGGAAGGAGGATCAAAAAATAAAGATAAATCTCAGAATTCTGGTGGATTTGCTTCTATGGTAACCAATTAGCCAGAGCTTATTACTCATGTAAAAGAGGAACTGTTTGCATTTTTAAAACCTTCATTTGCAAAACAGCATGTCTAAATGATAAAGTTAAATTTCTTTCCCAAGACCACAAGTCGTCTTTGTAGGTGGAAACAACTAAGTGTACAGTTTAAAAAGAAGGGAAAAGGCGCTCCTAGGCAGCAGCATCCATCCACGCTAAAAGCAAATATTTGTTTTTGGAGCAGAGAATGGCTGTCCCCG
Organism: Hylia prasina; assembly: GCA_013397195.1. Taxonomy (NCBI): domain Eukaryota; kingdom Metazoa; phylum Chordata; class Aves; order Passeriformes; family Sylviidae; genus Hylia; species Hylia prasina. The sequence continues at coordinate 26,295 of VYXD01012049.1, read as the reverse complement.
GAGCAGCCAGCTTAGCAAAAGCAGGAATGGAAGGGCAGAGCTCATCTTTTATGGAAGTCAGATAAATTTCATGCTCTTTAACATCAACTGTGACTGCAGGCTTTTCACTGAAGTCTGGCTCGTTCCCCAGTGTGAACAAAATAGGAAAAGTGATTAAAGTTCACTCAGTACTGGACGGCAGGAGGCAACTGCTCCGGTATCTTCAGCTGAGGGAGAGGGCGAGAGGGCTCTTTACTAAGGCTTGTGAGGCTTCTTTGAAGAAAATAAGTAGGACTCATAGGGCCTATAGATGCCTACACTAACATTCATTCATTTCCGGTACTTCATATGGCTTCTTTGACACATTGTAATATTGTCATCCCCTTCATTAAAATGTTCATTATGAAAGGGGAAAGAGAGAAAATGTAGCTGTTAACTGGAGTCAAGGGTCAGCAAGTTCTGCTGTGAGCAAAAGACTCGGAGCTGCCTTGGATAATAGCAGCACTTCTGGGGCAGACACCAAAGACTGACAGAAAATGAAATTATGGACCTTACAAATTGTCCCATCTTGTGATGGACAGGAGTCTTCAGCGTCCTGACAAGTCTTGAAAAGCTGAAGTGGCTAGCAGATCTTCCCAGATCCTGCCTTTTGGCTTTTTCCCTCTGCCTCTGTCTCTTTTTCTGTTTCTCCCTGTTTTAAGTTGTGCAATCAGTATTCACACATTCTTATAACTAATAGGATTAGAGGCGTTGCAAAGGGATTTGAACAAGATAATTAGTTTACTGCTTAGCCCACAATATAACAGGCAAAACCCCTCTGAGAAGAGGTGGACAAAATGGGTCAGAAAATGTGTGGGAAATGAGGTAAGGCCTCTCAAACAGGGCTTCAATCAGCTACACCATTATGAAAGGATCCTGGAGTATTCATTCATTGCTGCAGACTGTTGACTTTTTTGGCTTGGCCACCAGAGGTGTCAAGGAAAGAGACCCAGCTGAGCAGTGGGAAGTGTTGCTGGATACGAAGGAGCCTGTTTCAAGTGCTTAAGTGCAATTTAAGGTTCTTTGCCACCATGCCACATAGAGCAACTCTAGAAAAGTGAGGCAACCTCTAGCTGTTTACAAAGTTGAGGCGGTAAAAGCAAAGCTTCTTGTAAACTTTGGTGTGGATAACATCTCAGAAATAGGCAACTGAAATATTGAATCAAAAAAGATTAATTTAGATTTAGTGTTACATTTGAACATCTATCTAGGAATTATCTGAAACATAAATTTTCTAGCGGTGCATTTAAGAATTCCATTTAAATATATTTTTTTTAGTTTTAAGATGGGCCAGACAGAAAAAGCTCCCACATCCAGTCCCCACTGCCCCCGCCCGGTGATACTAGTATGGTGCATGAATTGCTAAGTGATGGTATTTGGTTTCCAGAGGAGTAGCAGGAAATGCCTCAAAGTCCCTGCCTTTTTTTTTNCCTGTGAAACTTGTATGAACCACCAGCATGATCAAAGCTGCCAGAAGTTGTTAGAAGACATGTCGACTTGGGCCTGCCTCTGTATAACTTAGAGGTGCCTCCTCTCCAGTGGAAGAAACAGCAGGAGCTTCTCTAATGAACTGTCCAGCAGCTCTATTTTGCAGTGTATATACAACCAGAGGTGAGAAGAGGTTAATCCATAGGGGAACTAGGTAGAAAAGCAAAGCAAAAAATACCAGGGAGCTGTATGACCAAAACTCAACTTGAAGATGGTTGCTGACACATTTGGTTTCTTTTAATGAAACTCTTCTTTCAATCTGTTGCTTTTTGTGTCAGCTTGTAAGTTTTAATATACTTCAGCTGTGGTGCAGGAGAACGCAGTGAACATGCAATACAGAACAATACAGAATGTCATGTTGCCTGTAGCAAATGGACATCCTATTCATTTTAAATACCTATATCTTATTTCTAATGCAGATTAGGTTCCTAATCTTGAGATTAGTCTCAGTTTTATTTCAGGATAGGGATTTATTACTATAATCTTTATCTGTTCATGAATGTAAGGAAGACAAAAGACATTAACTGTTAGACATGTACCTACCTGGCAGTAATGTAAAATCCTTATTCTGTAATCTTGGCAGTTGTGATTTTCATTGTTAAGCACATTTACACAGAGGTTTATCCTGATTTTATTTAAAACAACAACAACAACAACAACAACCACCAAAAAACCAAAAAACACCCACAAGTCAGTTTCTCTTTGTTGTTCAAATGCTTTTTCTGTATTTCTTTGTCCAACTTTTTTCAACAACTGCAAGCTAACCTGTCATCTCTGCCTCACGTGGGAATCTCTATTCTGTGTTGCTTATTATTGTACATATGGAAAAGGAAATCATGCATATTAAAAATATTGTGGAAAACAGACTCTGTGAGATGTTTTCTGTTCTTTAGGACAGGCATTGTACCATACATATATTTGTTTTCATAGGTGGATGGTAATTTCCCACTGGAAGTGATATGTCCCTAATTAAAAAAGTAGAATCAAAACAAGAAAATATAGGTATGCAGAAGTCTATATAAGACTCTTCCTGATCTGTGTAAAAATACGTGTTAATCAGTATTATAAATAGTATGTATAATGAAATTTCAACTAGGTTAAAGGAAAGGAAGAAAAAAATGCAGGAGAATAAAATACATACCCTAAAGTTCATCAGAACATTTATTTTTAAACTTAGACTTCACACCTGAATAAAATCAGTATCCTCAACACAGAGACTTCATTTTTTGTGTATTGAATGCTGGCTTTAATCTGGCAAGTTCTATTCCTTATGGTAGCAGTATTTTAAGTTCTATTTACAGTAGGGTTATCTAACATCTTTTCTCAAGTCCATATTTCTATATGATCTTTTATGTTTGTTTAAACTGTTCAATTAATACAGCTCATCAAATCAGTTCTGGACATATTTTCCATTCAGATATTTATGTTAAACATACCAGTGAGAAAACTTTGGCTTATTTTCATTATTTATAGCTATGGATGGGAAAATGGTTAACAGAGGGCAAAAGAGATATGGAAGAGAAACACAGAAAAAAAAAAGTACTGCAGATCCAGGGCTTAATTAAATATTCTATATCCCTACTAAATGCTGAATTTGTTCTTTTCGTTTTCACAGATTACAGACCTTTCATTCTCACCCACAGTCTAGTTAAAATTGGGAAAATATTTAATATTTTTTTCCATTTTTGGAGGAAATGCTTGTAGACATATCCTCATGACACCTTGGCTCCTTCTATGGTTTTGGTGTATTTTTAATTTACGTATGTGAAGCAGTCAGTAGCATTGCAGTTCAGCTCTCATACTTACTCAATTGCAAGTCAGGGATGAATCCTCATCTGTGTTTACTTTTCCAGCAATATATACACTCTTCCAGAGTATGTGTTAACTGCTTTTGATTCCTCCTCAGAATGCTGTTCTAGTAGCACAGTTCCTGTGTTATTCTACAGGGGTGCAGGCCTGACACATAATTTTGAAGTATAGTATTATGTTGAATGGTCAGTCTTCCTGAAATACTGACCTTCCACCCCAAAGCTTTCATCTACCTGGCCACTGCAAGAGATTTCCATCTCTGAGGAAAATCCCTTGAACTCATAAGGAGTGCTAGAGAGAAGCATGTGAGACTTTGTAGTTTCAGAATTATTTCTTTACAAAGGTAACTGAAAACTTGGCAAGATTCACCCCCGTTCCTCAAAGAAAACCCTGAAAGCAGCACCAAACCCAAGAGTTTTGTTAAATATGGAAGATAATTATGTTAAGGACTTGCACATGGTCCAGTTGTCTGAAATAGCAGTTCTGGTGTCACAATAATTCATTATGGGGCATGATGAAAATTTATAGAAAACAATTTCCTTTTTTTTTTCTTGTTCAGTTTCACCATCTGAGGAGAATTTTATCTTTTTTTCATATATGCTTAAATTAGGGAAGCCTATAATTAAAATGTGTTCATTGCTGGTTTTCTGTAAGTAGTTTGTGATTCAAAGGTAGATTTTGTCACATGCTTAACACTAAACTTGTGAGCAGTTACAATGATTATAATGGGATTTAAGCACAAACATGAAATTTTACATGCTTCAATGCTTTCCTCAATTGGGATGAGATTATTTGTGTTTGTGGTTAATAAGAGCTGTGTTCAAGTTAGTCAGTGTGATTTTTCCATCCTGTGTCTTTGAAGGTGCTGTGCCATAGCCTATAGAATTCATGTTGTCACAGGTCATCTTACAATGTGTAACAGCTTTACATTTAGCTGATAATTGGGATCTTTGAGGAGTAAAACTTTTGTTTATTTTCAGAATTAGTGGGATTGAGGAGCATTCCCTAAGTAAACTTCATTCCTAACCTATGAAAATTAGGGTTGGTTGTTGACTGAGAAAAAAAACCAAAAAAATGCCATCAAATAAAGCAAAATGAAAACCAAAACAGCAACAACAAAACAAACAGACAAACAAAAAACAAACCGCACAACCAAAAAGAACCAAACCCAAAAGAAAAACAAAACAAAACAAAACCAAAACAAAACAAAACAAAAAAAGCACAAAACCAAAACAAAGCAAAACAAAAAAACCCAAACCAACAAACAAAAAAAACAAACAAACAAACTAACAAACAAAAAAACACACCAAACCAAACCAACCAACCAAAACCCAAACAAACAAACAAAAAAAACTGGAAATAATCATTAGAGAGTTTGGAGGTTTGAGCTGGAGGTTTTTGAGTTTGGGGCTTAAGTACTGCCTGTTTTTGTGAGCAAGGAATGAGAGGTAGAGAATTGGCTTGGGTATGTCTGAAGCGCAGGGAGAAGATGTGAAATAAGTGGTTTTGCCCCCACTGTTGGAACACACGTTCATTGAAAATAGTTTCACTTGTGAATAGCACAGAAAAACGTGACCTAAAACTTTTCTGCCTGTTTCCAAGATACATTGAAGAAAAAGTTTCTTCAAAGGCATAAATACTGTTAACCGTCTCTCTCTTAAATCACCTTAAACACATGGAATAGATAATTCAAAGAGAATTGTGACTGGCCTGAATTTACTATAAACTTGGTTTTAAATTAGGGAAATCAAGTTGTGTGTTTCTTGTGCAGTGGTTAGGAATTGAAGCAGGAAATCATGCTGACAAATGAAGTGAATGGGAACAGGAGACAGAGTTACTTTGTGATTTAATATATTGTCCTAAATATGTTAGATGTATAACTCTATAGAAATTTTAGCTCTTTACTGCCATGAAGCTGTGACTTAAAGTGATATATCTTCAATAATTCCACGGTATTTTGATTCATAAAAATTGAGTAGATTGGAAGGAGCTTAAAAAATGCATTTTAGTAGGCTTTTTGACAGATGTGAATTAAAAGCTTAGAGAAAGCAATGCACCTGTCACTTTTAATTGCAGAAAACTTTCCATCTATTAACTTTATTTTGCCAGAGTCTTCTAATGAAAAAGTTCCAGTATCTAATTTAATTTAATTTTCATTGGGTTTGCCAGAAGAGCAATTAATTTTTAGATCTTCCAACTATGAAGCTGCGCATCAGAAAGCAGTCTCTCTGTCTTACATAACATTGTTTCATCATGTGTGTCGTACCTTAGGAACATCTTGATATCCTTGAAGAAATGTGGCACTGAAATGTAGACATATTGTCTGTAGCACTAGGTAGGGTTTACAAATACAAATGTTCATATGATTGGGTTATTCCTATCCATCATTAGATTGCATCTCTCTGGAGCTATAAGTACATCTGTGCCTGGCAGGCTTATGTTATCACTGATGCATATGGGGACCATGTGTCAGTCTTCCAACAAAGATATATAGCCTTCTGTAGGAGCAGGATTGGATATGCTTGTGTTTCAGCCTCTAAATCAATTTCTGGGACCTTTGCTACAGATGTTTGAAGCTGCAGGTCTGTAAAAAGTGTATCCTGTAACATGAACTGAAACAGAAGAGTAAGCATGAGAAGGATTTAGCCATATGGCAACAGATAGCAAGTGCAGTGGAGCCTATGAAGAAGCAAATTCTCACACCTTCAGCTATCTGTGTAAATATCATTTAAATTCAATCACCTCAGAGCTCAGAGCCAGTCCTATTCTAAGAGGAGATCTGTTCATACTCAGTTAAAAGAGTGAATACAGATGCTCCTGCTGTTGTAAGATGCATGTCCTAGGATAATTGAGTTGGTGGAAGTCTTCCTGAATTCCCTAGAAGTACAAATGGACTCACACTGAAAGCTTTAGCAAAAAGCCTGGCTCTATAGTGCTGAGATGTTGATCTGTTTAGTGGCTATTATTGATACAGGCACAGTGCCATGTGTTCTTGTACTTAGCCTTATTTCTTAAATCCCTTTTTAACATCTATGCTTCAAACAAAATACAGTCTATCTAAGTATTTAAACATTTTATAGTGTATTTCTAAATTAATCCTTAAGCAATAGGGAAGCTTATGCATTGTTTGCTGTTTTGTTTAGGGTTTTTTTGTTGTTTTTGTTGGGTTTTTTTAATGTAAATTTAATAGTCTCTTGTCCCATTACCATAACTGTTCTCAGTGTGTATGTGGTCACCTGGACCTCTCTTTTCTGAAGCTGACTCGCTGCAGGAGTGTGTAGTATCTTGTGAATGGAGACATCAATGCCACCCTTGCTCATCCTGAGTGTGCTATGCTCTCATTTGATTGCAACTGCTTAACTCTCATCCACCCCATCCAACAGCCTTGTGTGCCCTCATATAGCAAAACACAACACCCACCCTCCTGAATGAAAAACCCCTCAAACAACAACGAAAAACCACCACAGCCTCCATGCAATCACTCTTTACCCTAATTATTAGGCTTCTCAGTGGGATTTCCTGGGCTGAGGCAAAGCTCCATCACCTTCTTAGGAGCGTATGGATATTGGTTGAAGGGAAAGAATTTAACAATTTGGAAAAAAAAGGCTTGAAAACATACAGATGGAGGAAGAACATCTGAAAAGAAGGAGGATGGGTTTTTAAAGAGTAATTAGGAGCAGCTACTTTTTGATGCTGTCAGTGGAAAAGTGCAGTCCTGGAACAGAAAATCAGTTTTGTAGACTTTAAGCTTAAAAAAAGTCTGAATGGAAATTATTTCTAGTGCAAGCAGCTGAACTTTTTTGCAAGTTTGAGGGGGAGAAGGGGATAAATATGGCAGAAGTAGCAATAAAATTTAAGCTTTTCTATGAAAAATACTAAATTCAATTTTGCATTGATTTTTTCCTAGAACATTTTAATGTAATTTACATACTGATATTGTGGCAACAGCATACAGACAGGGCTATTAAGACAAAATGGGATGTTTTGTTCTTGAAATGTGGAATGGGAGCACTCTGATTCAGTTTTTTACCCATGGTTGTTCATTTCAAGATTAAAAAAATAGTTGTGATTAATTCCTTCTGGAATGGTGAATTTTGCTTACCTGCATTGTTACCATTTTTTACAAGGGTTTTAAATTCTAAATAGCCCCTGAATCCAGCTAGGATGCATTCTTCTTGTTTTACAGTCCAGTTGTACTGCCTCTGCTGTATTCTCGGCTCCTTTTATTAGAGGAAAATACCTCTTGAAGTTCTGATGTGCCATTGAAAGGGAAAAAATTGTAGTGACAAAAGTTTGGGGGAAGAGGCTGGAGCAGTCATAGACAGAGAAGGCAGGCTCAAGAAGAAAGAAAAACCTGGAGCCCTTCAACAGAAGAAACTTGAGACTTGACACTTCTGGGATGCACAGCTAGAGTATTAAAGTAATTTAATCCTGGTCAGTGGGAAGTTTTACTTCCAAAGTACCTGAATAAATGTATCAGTAATTGCCCTGAAGTTTCCCAACAATTTCTTTTTGCTCCTAAGAGCTTTTAATTGACTTGTATTAACCAGCACATATACAACACACAAGAAATAGAATCAACAACAACAAAAAAAATTCCAGTCATTCCATTATTCAAATAATTGAGCTTGTTTTTACTCTTTTATAGTTCATTGTCAGTGAAGTGGAGGATAATACAAATGTATGTTTCTTGTCCTTTCCATTTATAGTTTGCTTATAGAAAAGCTTCAAGTCCTAGTCTTTGGTCCAGAAGCCCAGTGGTGCTAGTCACTCTACATTTCTTATTACACAGAATAAGAAAAATACCAATGAACCAGCACCCAGTAAAACAAAAAAAGTTTCTGTGAAAGATATTACAGCCTAAATAATGGGTATAATGGGTTATACCCATGTGCTACACCTGGGTGTAAGCACATGGGTATAACCAGAAAAACAGTCATATAAAATTGGTCTTGATAAGCAGCAGTGATTGTAGCTTAGCTGCTGTCAGTTTTTTAAATCATTCATGATAATCCTTTTAATAATTGGCCATGGTGTCTTTCACAGTTTTAGCATTGTTTTTTGGCACTGACAGGGAACAGCCTTAAAGCTTGAAGCATCAGTGCTTCATATATATTATGCACCTGCACATATCATATAAAGCTAAGACTGTACAATAAATCTGTGTTATCAAGCAATCAGCCCATCTCGAGAGACAGTCCCCAAATTTCATCATTCAACTCCAGTGAAGGAAGAATGAGCACAGTGCTATTCAACATTAATGGTGTGCAAGATCTTCTCTAGTTTACTCCAACTTTTTCCCTGTCCCTTGACAAATTATTCAAGGTTAGTTTTACTGTTAGGAAACACTTGAACTACTCAGATTATTGTCAGAGTAAAAGTTTGGAGCTATACTTCATGAAAAATGTTTGTGTCCAGGGATGTAATTATTACTTGTCTGTATTGGAATTGCAGCTCTGCATAATGGCATTGGATCAGGAGTCCTCTCTGCTCTGTTTTGAAGAAACAGAAATTGCCGCAGCTTGCTGAGTGATATTTCAGAACAGAACATACAAGGTTGTAGGCTGTGTAGTGAGACTAGACAATGTACCAGACAACCTTTCAATCAGTTCCTGAAAGTGCTTACAGTTTCAATTCCAAAGCAGGTGAAACAACATTAAATATTAAGGACATGTTGACAGCTGCAAACTTATTCTTAAAAAGAAGTTTTGTTACAGTGAAAAGTAATGATAGATTTTTCAGATACTGTTGAAGAGGTCTTTTGGAAAATTAAATATGTCATCTCATCTATTCTTAATGTGAGCAGATCCCCAGCCAAGCCAAATGGATGTTTCAGCCATGCATATGCTGAGTGTCTAACGTACCAGAAGAAGTGAAAGTTACCTGACAGAATCTTGTTTTATTCTTTTAAAGTTCTTAACTTATAGTGCACGTCAGGTGTAATAGTTGATTAAAAATTAATCACCAAATCACCTATCAGAGACTAGTAAAATAAAAATAGCAGAATCTTCACCCTTTCCCTACCTACCACTCTTTTGTGGCCTTGTATGAAAAAAATGACACATAAAGATTTAAGTTATTTTTTATTTTTCTTTCAATTTCAACCTGGTTAAAGAAAAAGGAGAGGAAAATCTCTGAACAAACCCCATATCTAACCTAAACCTCTCCTGGCACCATTTGAGACCATTTCCTCTTCTGTCACTTGTTATGCAGGAGAAGAGACCTGTCCACAACCTCCTTTGAGACAATAAGGTTTTCCCTGAGCCTCTTTTTCACCAGGCTAAACACCCCGAGCTCCCTCAGCTGCTGCTCATCAGACTTGTGCTCCAGACCCTTCAGCACCTCCATTGCCCTTTGGACACACTCCAGCCCCTCAGTGTCTTGCTTGTGGTGCACAGCCCAGAACTGGACACAGCACCCGAGGTGCAGCCTCACCATATGGATATGCATCCATATGGGTAAAAGTCATTTTCCACTCTGCAAACTCTGAGTAGGGCTGTAGGTCAAGGATACCCTCACACATCACAGCTGTGCTGCTGTCTTGGGCCCTATTAGGGAATGATAGTGCTATTAGGGATGCATGATAAGCAGCAGTCAGTAAAATGTCACTCAGTGCCTTCCTTCAGCTTGACCAATTTGAGACTGTAGGGAGGATAAAGAGTTGTCAGGTTTTTTCTCTGAGGGGTGAGGGGTGTTCTTAAGAGCTTCAAGTTTTTCTATGAAAAGGATTAAGCCAAAGCCAAATTTGAAGTAGTATTGTAATTCTCTCCGAAACTGTGGGTGGTCCTTTCCTCTTTAGGAGCTACAACATGTAATTTCCTTTCCTGTTTTGTTTTGGGGGTTTTGTAGTCTAAACAAAAGAGAATTATGTATTAATTTGGTGGAACAGACTATTAAAGAATGCTTTCCTTTTCAAAAATAATTTCTAAGACTCCAATAAAATACATGTGTGGTCCTAATGCTCCTATTTTATTGCACAATTAGCATCTACCCTGCTAGGCCACTCTAGAACAATAAAGAATAAATGGTGAATCTCCTTAAGCATTTATTTTTTAGTAGTATCAGAGCATACAAATTGATTTAAGTACACTTTTGGAGAAACTGTAGAGTGGAATTGATTTTGAAGCCCATGGGTTAACTTTTCTGCCAAGACTGAGATTGGAGGTTTTGGCTTAGTCCAAATCCAAAATGTATTCCTATTAAAAAGTAAAAGGCCTAGTACTTGTACTCTGTGTTATTTAGATTCTGCAGAAATCATCAATTACTAATTTTAAAAACTATAAATAAGTTGTGTATTATATTGCATGGCAATAAGAGTAAAGGTGGTTCTCAAACAAAAGAAAAAAGATTGGCACTAATTGTCAGAATTTAAATTTTGGATGACTTACGCTAAATGTTAAAGTTGAAGGTACTGATAAACTCTGGAGATTACCAGGCTACCAGTACTACTGTTGTGTAGTGCATTACTTTTTCTCTATATGTTAGAGTTAGCTATGTTATAGTTAGAACACACTTATACATAAATCATCTCTTTTCTTTAATAAAAAATACATAAAGTGGATTAAATGATCTGCTGCTTAAATAATACAGATAATAGTATGCCAAAAGCTATAATAAGAAGTACATTTTGATTCCATAAGAGATTTATAAATGGATGACATTTAAAAAACCTCAAGCATTAAGAATGAAAGGAGTATGAATGATATAATCAAAAGTGCTATCATTAAAAAATGAGAGATGAAAGTGGGCATGGAAATTTGGTCTGAATATTCTTAGGAAAAACAAATGTATTCCTTACCATGGGAATTGCTGTGACTAATCATTCAGTCTGCGTTGCAGTGATGGTTGCCCTGTGTTGTGAAATGTGAAATATTCACTTGGGCAGTGTAGCTCACCATGCTCAGGGAGTGATCCTGCTTTAGCGTGCGAATAGGTTATGCTGCTACTTGTGCAGCATCTGAATCTCTAGGGAGTCACCAGAGCAAATGGAAATTAGCAATGCAGAGAGAACCTGAAATTCTGTCATCTGAATCTTTCTCATCAGTTTTGTGCTCCTCAGCACGGCGCTGATCCGTGGTACTGCTGACACGTACTGCCTTGGTTTCCCCATCTGTAAAAGGAGGTTAATAGTAGCTTTCTCATACATGAAATTTTAATCCTCCTATGGGAAGCAGCAGCAATAATGATTTACAGAACTAATGTTTGAAATTATAATTTATAGGTTTTATCTTCATAAGGGGATATATATGTGCCTTAGAGACCTATTAGCTACTGCTGGCATTATTGGACATCTTTTGTATCTTCAATATGAAGAGAAATAGCTGCAATGATTGTTTTACTAAAGAACAAAAGAGAAAAACCCATTGAAATTAATAGGAAGCTAACTAGTTTATTTCACAGTCAAAGAATAATGGTACAGCAGAATTGTTGGTTGTTTGATTTTGTTTCTTTGTTTGTTTTACTTTCTCAGAACAAGAGTTTAGACTGAATTTTAAGTATATATTTTTAAACATTTCCTTGTTCCATCATAATTGATCTTTAGATCTGCCAGAAAGCTATGCCTACTAAATGCACATGACAAGCCATTTGGATATAAGATTATCTTTATGAATAAGTGATGCCATACTGTAACTTGTTATACAGTAACTGTAGAAAGTTAAAGCCAAGCATATGTCTATATTCTAACAATTAACTGGCTAAGCCTAGCTTGACTGATGGGAAAGGTACTTAGTTTATTTGCATATATTATTGTATTTGCTGAACATGGGATAAAAAATATTGGGTTATAATTAAAACATTTGTGTTTGTTTAGTAAGCAATGATATATTGCTACCTTGATGGAATTCCTAATAGGTTTCAGTAGCTCCAGTTCACTTGAGCTACTAATTTAAAGGAACTGTGTCTCCAGGATGCTCCCCCTCCATTAATACAATGTTCAGTAACATCTGTATTCTTGATGACTTTGTACTTTGTTTTGATTTTCATTACATAGTTTCAAAAATAATTTTCATATTTACATAATTTATCCTAATACAATAAAACTTGTGGTTGTCAAAGCATGCCTCTGTAGCATTCAGAAAAGGTCTTAGATCAAATTCCTAGTCATGATGGAACTTTGCAGTTTAGGAGTATAGTTGTATAGTGATAAATGCAGTTTCATGAGCAGAAAAAACCCATTGGATCAAAACTTTTCCGTGTTAACCCAAGACACCAAATACAGAGTAGAAAAACATATTTATTCAGATTTTGAAAGTAGAAAACTGGCGTTCTAGGAGTGAAATCCGAGTCAGAGATCCATTGAAACATGAAAAATCTACTTTGGCATTTCATTCTCTCCTCTGCATTGGAAAGCCCATGGCTGTGGCAGCTTTTGCAAACAGAGGCAGCTGCCAGTGTTCACGATAACATAAAATAACCTTTTGCCATTCTTCTCTGGAGACATTTCAAGACACACTTGAAACCTGGGGCTGTGGCTCCCTTGTCTTGTGCTGTCATGTTGCAGCATGTTCACACCTTCCATATCTCAGATTTTGCTACTGGTGTTTTCAGTGCCTCACAGTGAGGCAGAGTAGTTTGTTTTTCCTGAGATCAAAGCCAGGGGAATGAATAATAGCTCTGGAATAGCTTTGAGGTTTTAGATGATGTGCCTCATTAATGTGATTGTGATTAGAGAAGTATCTCAGACCATGCAAGACTTCAGAGATATCCTAATGATGTGCAGGATCCAGTGAGCAGCCTATGCCAGAGCATGTTTCACAGGCTCTATCTGTGAGGAGCTTCTTAATGAATAGGTAGTGCCTTCTTCTTCACCCTGCCACCTGTGTTTTTTAAGGTGTACTCAAATACAGAAATATTGTAGGAATACTGAACAGTACTGAAGAAAAAGCCAATCATAACAAAAACAGCTGAAATGAACAGGACTGTTTGATAGTCATAAATTAATTGTTTTGTTAGTTTTACTATTTTAGGATAAATATCTAATTGATAATTGTCTAATAGTTTCCAAAAAGAAATTGTTACTTGTTCCATCAAAATAATCTGATTGACCTAGGTGATAATTGTAGGTCCCTTTCTATCTATCCTATCTAACTATCCTATTCTAAAATACATTGTTTGTTTTTTTCACTGTCTTTGTATTACAAGTGAAATCCCCCATGTCCAAATTCATATATTTGATTTTCAGTCAAATAATTTAAATAACTCTCATTCTTTTTACTTCTTTGAATGCCTGGTAGTCTTATTATCTATGAGACTTTGCCACCTTATAGAGGCATGGAGGCCTTCATGATCTGTTAAAACTGTTGTTTTCTAGTAAGAGATAAGTACTTAGCAAGGCTTACTTCATTCATGTCACTAATATGTAAATAATTATCAGGATGCCAGTCATGAAATAGCCACTTTCTGAGATGTTTTTATAAACCAGCATAAATAAACTAACTGGTAAGCGTTCAGTACTTAGTTGGGCTGAGTATATCTGCCTTTTCCTTTAAAAATCAGGACACATTACTCATTCCCAGTACTCAGTATTTTGCAAAGTACAGAATGGCAGTATAGATTTATGATATTCCTGGTCAGACACAGAGGGAGGTTAAACCATAGAGGAAAATAAAATTACAAGTAATTAAATTTACAAGCAGGTTTGCCATTTCAAAAGATTTAGTGTTTCAGAATGAACAATGATTTAGCCACACGACAAAATTGTGATACAGCCTTAGCAGTTTATGATATAGGTATTTTATGTGATGTTTCAATTTATATAATTAAAAATTGAGCACTCCTTTTTAAGGGTATATAGGATATTCAGCTGACAACCATACATGGTAAGTAATCAAATAACTGCAATGCAGTACTGTTTGCATTTTTTAAGAGCTGAAACATTTCATCAGGATCATTAACTTCAGGTTATCTCAGGGCTTTATCTTCAGATGAGAAAGAAATACTGTATATAATTCTTCAAGTTCTGTTTTTCTGAGAACAGCTTAGTATCTTCTATTGGTGTGAATTTCAAATGTTCACAGGACACTAAGCTGTGCGGGGTTTTTTTCCCTATACAGCTCTATCTACTAACGAATAAATATGATAAATATAACTGTACCATTTCCATCCTGTTCTTAGGAAGGATTCAGTAGTAACAAGGTTTTTGGCAAGGTCTTCCTGCTTAATTTCCACAAGCTTAATACATTATCATTACCAATGTATTCCTGGAGGGAAAAAAGTCTGTATACGCAAAAATGAAGCTGTTGGGAAGGAAGGGTGGGGCAGAGGTGTTTTGGCTTTTTTTGATGTTGTTGTTTTTATTATTGATTTTTTTCCTGGTTCATCAGAAATGCAGAAATCTATATTCTTTTAGGCAGAATTTCAGATTAGACAAGTTAAGTTGCTTTGTCAAAATATCTAAATTAAATCTTTAATCTTTGGAAATCAGTTTAAAAGATGAGGCATATATGCTTATCAGAATCCATTGACTTTATCTAGGTTTTTTAAAAATAAAATATATTTTACCACAGTAATTGCAGAACTTACTTCATCATGAACCAGAGACAATCTATAGTTGCTCTGTTTTTTATTGATGAGTTTGAATACTTGGATAGACTGTGTTAATTATAAAAAGTAATTATTTAGAGGCAGCATATTTAGTCCTCTATTTAGAAACACACACCAGACCTTCAAGGAGAGAAAAAAAATAGTATGCAAGTTTTTCAAATCATTGCTGTAGTTGGGCAAAAAATTCAGAAATCTTTGTGCATTCTCCACTGTGTATCTTCAGTTATAGTGGGATTCATCTTTTTTTGCTATAAGGATTTGGTTTTCTCCTTTTACATTTGAAATAATGGGGTTGCAGCCAGAATATTAAAACTCAGAAGAATGCTTGACGTCTATACATATATACATCTTAAACTTATCTGAAACAGTCCACTGTACCCAGGTGGGTTGGGGCATCTAGAGCAGTAGTAATGCTCATTTGTCCCTCCTCTAAAAAGTCTGTGTTAGCTGTTGCCAGTCTAACTCACCCAGGTGAGTTAGACTGGCAACAGCTAACACAGTGAGTTTTGTGCCAGTCTGCTATTTAACCCCTGTACTACCTTCTAACTTGAGGAAACAAACCTGAGAGTTGTCCTTGAACACATCTCACATTCAGAGACTGAAGTTACACCTGGCCCTGAGCACAGGTTTGGTGATGCCAGAGCAAGGAGGAGCAGTGGAGGATAAGGAATGAAGGTGCTCTGCCCACCACTGAACGACATAAATGAAGTCCACAAAGTTGCACTAAGGAATTTTCTTGAAAGGTCAATGTCTAAGGTACTCCCCTTCAGACTTAATAATTTGGAGTATATCTCTCTAAGAATTATATAATAGAGTCAAGAACAATTTAATTGAAAGAGGCCTCTATGACAGCTAGAATCGGCATAAAGATGAACTTATCAAAACATCTTACTAGATCATTGTGCTCTATTTAAAGAAAGAAATTCTCAGCTAGCCATAGCTTTTTCACTCTAGCTGTATTCTTAAATCAATTCTGCTGTTCCAGAGGTATTCTGGATTTTGATGCAAGGTCTTGGGCTGTAATATTAATGGAGAATAAGTTGTTTGAATGAAAATGGCTTGGTCAGATTGACGCTTTCTAATGTGAACCATGTTCATGCCTTTTTTTAGAAAAATACAGATCTCTTCTTATAAAAGTAGGATGTTTTGTTGTATCTTGGCTTAAATATTATTGAAATGCTTAGATATGCTTTCATTTTATTGGTATCAATTGCCATCATAGAGCCTCCATTCAAAGATTGCCTATTTTTGAAATGGAAGATGACGGCCACCTAGTTATACATGCAGCAATACAATGACCATCAGGCTGAAAAGCAGTTTTGCACCTTTCTTCACTACAGAATATAAGTTGTAAAGTCAAATCAATCTGATGTAATGGCATGCAAAATTGGCTGCTTTTATCTACAAAATAGATTTTTGCCCTATTTCCCTTCAAAGTCACTATGCACCTTGTGCTGCTTGTGGCCTTTTTTTTGAGCAGTCCAAGAATTGCAGTGGAATGGGTTCAAAAATCGATAAAAAAGACCATACACAGCTTCTGAGTTGTGAAATGTAGTTATAATTTATGCAAGAAGAAAAAGTTGACTGTTTGTTCAAGCCCCTCAAGGTTTTTGTAAGGAAACCTTCTTACACTGAGCAGATGAAAACTTGAAGCAATCAATAAATAATTAGTAAAATTTTTTCCTGCTGTAAGGAATATCATATTTTTTATGAGAAGTAAAATTTAGCAGTGTAGAAATGAACTTACACTTTTGTTACAGAAACAGGTCCGTGTTTCCCAAACCAGCTAATGCATTGCAAAAAAATTACTTTTGGAAAACAACGTTTGCCAACCTTACTTAGCTCTGCATGTTTAAATGTATGCTTTAAACAATGCCTTGTTCAGCAAGGTTGGGAACCTTTGCAGTCAACTAGTTTACATTTGAAATGAGCTAAAATTACCAGGGAACACTATATGTCAGTCTATTTGAGCTTGTGCTACACAGAAATGGTGTTGACTGTGCCGATCCAGCAGTAAATCTAGCATGCAATTAGTTAGTCTGCTGTGTTTTGCATTTGCATACACACAGACATACCTGTGCACACAGAGAGCCTCAGTGTATTGTCTATTGAGGAATCTGCAGTAACTGAACATTAGCTGTCACTTGTTAATTCCTTATGTCTGTGCCAAAATTTCCCATGGAAACAAAGATTTTGACCATTGAAAATTTCAGTAACATTTTTTAAAATAATTTACATTTGGCCTCAATATTGCTCACCTTTCACTATTTTTAATTATATAGAATTGTGAAAGATGATACTCTATCAAATGCCATGAAAAGCTTAATGCGCCGTTACCCATTATCTCCTGTAGTATATATTTATGAGTACGGCAGCAGCTTACATAGATATATACATATATCTGTGTTATAAACTAATCATTGATCATGATACAAATCACTGCTGCTAGCTTAGCCACTTCACACACATTTTTATGTAGGTAAAATGTATTAGTCAATTAAACAGAAGTGTAAATATAGATATTTGCCTTTATGCTTATAAGGGAATTTTTTCCAAGGAAGTAGGCTGTTAAATCATGTTACCGTAACAAATGTTGAAGGCTGCTTTTTCATTCATTGCCACTGAATTTATTGTCAGAGCAGTGCACTCATATCCCATTTCAAGATTACTTAGGTGGCTTGAAAATTAAATCACAGCTCACAAATTCTCTTTTTTCACACACGATTAATAATACTAAAATTGGGTCTAGTTTTAAGTATACTGTGCAAGATAGTGCAGTGCAATTAGGTGCATGAACTATGAAAGATGTAGTAAATAGAAAGTGATTTGCCATAAATTAACAATGAATTGGATAAAACAAAATTGCTATCAATGTATGTGGAATTATATTCAAAATAATTATATTGGTTTAAATTTTGTTGAAGTTGGGCAGCATGGGGTTTTAGAAAGTCCTCAAATTATTTTTTGCAAGTTCATAAATCTGAAAGGGATCTTCAAGAGTGATTGCTCAGAACTGGAAATATGAGCTCAATGCTAGATTACATTTTAGAGAAAGAATATATCAAAAGCATGACTTTTTATGTCTAATGAACTAAATGTTTCTTGCTTGTTCACCTACTCTGAATTAGCTCTCTTATTTCAGTGCACAGTTTTGCAATATTTCTCTAAAAATTCTCTCGGAAAGAAGTGTTCTAAAGATGTCTCTAAAGCTGAAGATAGAGGAACTTTAGCTCTGTTAGGAGCCAGATTGCATTTGATGTGCTTTTAGAGTGAAGATCCTGGATTGGTTTTGGCAAAATGAAATCTAGTTAACCACAAGAAAATTGCTGTGCAAATGGACTTAAAAATCCCTCTGTAGAGACACCTGTATGCATCTGATTTTTTGTACATTTTTATTCAGATGCTCAAGAAAGCTTCTTCATGTAATTTTGTTCCCCATATTGTGTTTAGATAGGTGCATCTTGGAAGGCTTCCAAATGAAGGTCTGATTTCATAATTTTAATACAGCAAGGTACATAGGCCCCCTTGCAAGACTTCAAACATTCATGTACCATGTGTGATAGGTGTATTTGGTCCGGGGTAGCAAACTATTAACTGAGGTGAAACCTCCAAACTGCATGTGGTATAGATACAGCAAGACTTTAATATATTGGTCATCTCCTATTGCACTGCATCATTGTTATTAGTGCATGGCAGAAATGGTTCTGGATCCCAGTTTGCTTTTGTTTTTTTCTTTTTTATTTTTTCTGTCTCCTCTGTTATTGTCTTCAGTTCTCTAGATTTTATTTTCAATACTGACCTGTGAAGGACAAAAATGTTTCTGGATTTCAGAAAAAATAAAAGGCTGCTTATTCATACTGATAGAAAAAAAAACCACTACTGGACAATAATTTTAAAAGCATTTTAATAATATTTCTCTTTCGTAAAAGATTGTATGGGGATTTTGGGGAGGAATATTAGATATCTGCTGTAGAATGTATTTTAATTCTTTCTTTTAAAATATATGGTGCTTGGTACTGAAGCAACTCAGAGTCATATTGATCTCAGATATTACTGAGCTTCGTCATTGTTTCTCAATAACTCACTATTTGTTCTTCTTGCTGGATTTCAGTCTTCCTTACAGAAAGCTGAACACACTATCAAACATGGATTTGGAATGGTTGAAAAGTGAAAACACATCTCCTTTTTTCTCATTTTTTGGTATATATGTTGCTATTTCCTAAAGGAACTACTTAGTGTGACGCAGATAAACAATTTTGAATATTATTGCTACTTCTTTTCTTCAACTACAAATCAGTTAATGTAATAAAATAAGCTTCATTGGAAATATTGACTGAGCCTTAATAGCTGAAATTTTTTTGTTATATGCAAAACTAAATTCATATATAGAGAATTTTTACATTTAATTTATTTTTTTTTCTTAGTGATCTTAGTGAAAATCAGATTCAAGCAATACCAAGAAAGGCATTCCGAGGAGCAGTAGACATAAAAAATCTGTAAGTATTTTCTTCCTTCCATATATTCTGATGATCATTCTTGGTTGACACAGTGCTCTTTTTTTGTATCAGATACCTTTTTGCTAAGAAGTGTTATAGCTGCTTAAGGAATATCTGCATAAAAGTGCGATTTATCATTTGCTTTGGAAAAATACTTTAAAATATCTTAAATATCCTCAAGTTGCCTTATGGAAATGTAAAACACTGAAATTGTTGAAGACAACATGGCATTATAACTATTAGTTTATGAAACCGGAGTTTAATATTTAAATGTCAGGCAATTTGAAACATTTTTTGTTTTCATGTGGAAAAAATCATTTTGCCTTGGTTTAAAAGTTTGCCTTTTGTTTGCTTGCATAAAAGAAAGAAAAATCACGGTATTATCTAGTTTTGCTAGCATATGTTTTTATATTTGTGTGACAATTTTTCTTCCCCGGTTTTCTTCTGTTGTCTTTTCTGAAAGAAAGGTACTTTCTTGGACATAGTGGCTTTGAAGTTCATGGGCGGGTTTTGAATTCTTATGGTTTCTAAATGTGGAAATATGTGAGTTTCAAGACAAAGCAAAGCAGTGACTTTTTGACTTTCTGTTTAGAGTGGTCAGTCAGTTAAGTGGATTGAACAAGCTGAACAACCTGAAGACTGTGATCAGCTTCTGTAGTAGAAAACAATGAGTCATGCTCTCAAAAGCTATAACCCCTGCTGCAAGCTAAGGACTCATCACTTATAAACAACCAACAAAGACGGAGGACATACAATAGCGGGTTTCAGAAAGACTATGGAGCTTCCAGCCTGATGCAACTGTGAAAAAATATGGTTGCTATCTTATGTGGCATCAATAAATATAGGGAAATATTAGGTTATGGGAGGTTTTCATGTAATTCTTCCTGAAATATTTTTTATTAATTGAAGTTGCCAGTGCTAAAATACAAAGACAAACTTTCTAGTTGTAGTGCTTTAAAACAAGAGTGCTCTGTGAAGAGAGGGTGGTGATGTATCCTCAGTAGGAGAGGATGGGACAGGAAGCCCTTCGTTTTTCTGTCTGCTGTGATGGAATCCACTTCACTCTGCTGCTTGCAGCACTGCACACAAATTGGTGAGGAAAATGTCTTTTTGAAAATCTAGCAGAATGCCCAAGAATCTGGCCTACTACAGTTCTTCCATGCAGTGAAATTCTATCATACTTCAGTGGAAAAATCATTATGTATTATCTACTGAGTTCCAAAACATGCAAGTGTTTGTGATTCTCAAAGTAGCTTTGTTACTTTGTTTAATTGACAGTTTATGAGTTTTTATTCAGAACTAGTCCCATCACTATACATAGTCAAAAAGAGGTTTGGCTACCAGAAGCCTGCATTTTTCTGCATGATCTTTTGTATTTGAAAATGTATACAGCCACAGAAAAGAACTTTGGTAGTAAAAATAGCAGCATAATTGAAAATATTCTAGTGGCAAAACAGTATAGAATATAGGTGTACTTATATACTGTGGGAAAATTCCAGTTAAAAACTGGATGCTATTCTTTATCTGATATACTTCTTTTATCTTAGTGTGGTTTTTTAAGCTAAGGATCCTGAATTATGTCTGAAACTTTCGAAAAAAAGTAGATCTGCCCTTTAAAGTGTTTCTCTTCTCAGGAGATAATTCAAAAAAAATAAAATCATGAACACCATGGCATTGTCAAAAATCATATCTGTGGCATATTTTTTAATGTGGTGGGATAAATACTGCAAATATCTCCTCATTAGTTCTCCCAGGGGGGAAAAAAAAGAAGAAAAAAAAAAGAAAAAAAAAAAAAAAAAACGCGCCATCAAACCTCTAATATGAACATTTCATGATTCCTCTACAATTGCTCTACAGAATGACCAATGAGTTCATTGGGTAAGTTGGGTGGATTCTAGCACAGCATTTATGTAACTAGATCAGGCTGTTGTGCCTTTCCAGAATATTTGGTGAGGAGAGACAAACCCCATCCTTCCATTGAGCCTTGGTCATTACTTAGAGAAGAAAGGTGTAGCAAGAATTTTACAAGTTGTATTTCATTGTTCAAGCAAATTAAGGTGACAACTGATAAGTGATATGTATAGGAGGCATCACTATTCAAACAGGAATTGAACTGTGCGTCAGCAGGTTGTAGCCAGGTGTGTGTCAGTCTCTTTGCCAAGTAACAAGTGAGAGGATAAGAGAAAAGGCCCTGGAGTGGCACCAGAGGAAGTTTAGATTGCATATGAGGAAAAATTTCCTCACCAAAAAAACTTATAAGCTCTGGAACAGGTGGCTAGGGAAAGAGATTGAGTCACCATAAACTGGAGGTATTCAAAAATGTGTAGATGTGGCACTAAGAGACATGGTTGAGCAGTGGACTTGGCAGTGTTGGGATTACAGTTGAACTCCATGATCTTAGAGGTCTTTTCCAACCTAATTCTATGAGTCTAATTTCCAACCTAATTCTATGAGTCTAATTTCCAACCTAATTCTAAGATTCCATGAGTCTATGAAGTGATTAACCTAAGGTCCAAGAACCAAATACTTGTATATCCTTTCTAAGAATTGTCATAGACAGAACTCCATATTTGTTCTACTTTTGGGCATTTGTTCTAGAAATAGCCCAGTAGCTGAGCATAATGTTAAAGATGCATCCTCTTCCAAGCATGGAAGGATTGATAACCATCCAGAACAATAGCTCTATTAAGCTTTTTTAAAAGTGGTTAACAAATTTCACAGAATTTGACCTGATAAAGAATTTAATATTCCGGAATGGAGACTTACCATTCTCTCATTTCCACCAAATACCTTCCTTCTGAATCAGGGGTTGGATTTTGGAAAACATCTTATTCTATATTTAGTCTTTGCACAGCAAAGGGAATGAGGTGTTAACTCAGATAATCTAAAGGAAACTGTTTCCTTTAAGGTTGATAATAGCACTGTGACCTCCTACAGTATGTTATCTCTAGAGTCTTCTTGATGTTTCACAGAAGAAGCTGTCTAGTTTCCATAAAATGCATCCGTGGTGTTTTCTGTCTGGACATCTTAATAACAGTCACCAGATAGATTCTGTAAAAGATAAAAGCAAAATCGGCAAGACATTATGAGAATTAACAACAAGGGCAACCTGCCACACCCTTCTAGTAAAAAGAATAACAAACCCTGAGAAACATTTAGGCCTCACAAGTGTAATTTACATCTAATTGGAATTACCAGTTTCCAATTTGTTATGCCTTTCATCTTATAATGGAGAAGAGTTTGGCCCTGTCTGTACTCTCACCTGAGGCAGCAATAAGATCCCCCCTTTCCACTCCCTCTGAAGGCCAAACAAATGCAGTTCTTGCAGACCATCCCCAAATGTCACCTGCTTCAGCTTTCTCATCTTGGTGACCCTGTTTGGTCTCTGTCTTCTACTGGGGAGGCAACACCAGGCACCATCTCACAACCTCAGAAGTCATTTCAACAATGCCAGAGTGTCCCTGGCTTCACTCTCACCAATGCAGCCCAGTTGTTTGTAAAGTGTGAAGTTCTTCAGTAAAAGTGACAAAAAATGAGGGAAGCTTATGTTGTCGTAGTTCTCCAGACTAGAAACACAGAATCCATTATTTTGGCAGTTCAAATGTAGAAAAACAGAATAGCAGCAGTGTGTCAAAGTATCAATTTTTCTATTCAAGGAAGTATTCTTGAAGGACTTAAAGAGTAATAATACACTGTATACACTATAGCTACTGATTTGGGACTTGAGAGAAATTAGGGTGAAATTCTGGAAATATAATTCTGAAAGTTACCCCTAACTTGCTAATTTTTCAGGGAGCAAAGTATTTGCCAAGACATTAGATTCTTCAGAGAACACAATGGCACCCACTTTTTTAAAAAATGAACAGACATTATCATATAAATGGGAAAATAAACACAGATTTTTTTAATATACATGTTAATGAACATTTCATAACCCTCCCTGGTGATACAGTACTCACACTGGATGTGAAAGATTCTTTAAATTTTCCCAAACTCAGGAATTTTGTTTGTCTTTAAGATGGTTAAGAAAATGCTTTAGGTGCCCAGATTGTAAGCTTGAATGGGGTTGTTTTTGAAGATGGTTGAATTAGGAAGAAAAATAGCTGAGTTACTAACAAATGTAAGGCACCACTGGAAGAACAATAGTGCTATGCTCTCCTTTTGAGTAGATTTTGGCCTTACGACTTTTCCATTTCAAGTGTGTAAAATTTTATAAGATTCCAATTTTTTCTTTCTCTGTGTAATCAATACTTGGCAGAGGATGGAAAGAAATATACCAATATTGGGGTGGAATTGTGATGCTAAATATATGCAATCTGAAACATTACCAAAAATAGTACGGCTCATTTTCATCATATCTTGTGCGAGGATCTTGTGCCCTGTTTTTCTTGTCATGCTCCTGGCCTTTTTTCAACTACTCTCTTCTTTGTGTTCATTTGGTTCCATTTTTTCCCAGCAAGTGGGGGAGACTGTAGCTGTCATGCCAGGGATAAAGGCTGCAGAGCAATATAGTAGCTTCACCCATTAAATTGCCAGGGAAAATTAAGAATTAGTGAAGAGCGAGGCAGTCACCAGCATCCAATCTAAGTCCTACCAATTACACTAACCTTTGTCCAAAACTTTGATTGATATTACTTGTTGTTGCCCTTATGCCTCTTCTATGCTGATTGTGAAACATTTAAAACTGCCACTAAAGACATAAATGAATTGTGTATTAATCTTTTTGGGGAATGATTGGACTTTTTTTAATTTCAAGTATTAGCATTTGAAAAAGAGATTCTTGCTGAAGATGTTCTCATTACTTATTTCTTCTCAGATCATGCATAAAATTCTACTGCAATGTGAATTACGGTTGTACTATACTATACAGTTGTAATGGTACAATTGCTGTTCCAAATGCATTGCTTGTCTAAGATATGATTAAATAATCTAGAATTCAATATTTCTCATGCTTGTTCTTACTGGCAATATCAATTGGACTGCTAGTCTATTCAGCCACCTGTATTTCAAGTTTACATAAAGAAGGATTTTCACACTATATTCTGTGTATGCTTAGGATTTTTCTTACAATAAAAAATAGCTATGAAGCCATGAAGGAAAGAATAGGTACACTTTTCTAGTGTCTCCTAAACCTCTTGTTGCCAAGCAGGTTGGTGGCTCTGTGGCCTTTGGGGAAAAAAAAAACGATTTGTTCTTACAGATAGTTAAAATAAATACTATTTTTAAAGTTTTCTTTTTTTAAAAAAAGTTATTTCTTACTAATGTGATGATATCTTTGAATCACATAACATACAGATTTTTCATTTTGTATACATCCTCCTTTTGATGACATTCTTCTGTATAATTTTTACTTTTTCTTTATATTATTTTCCTCCTGTAAGAGAATTCTGGGATTAACCAAATAGGGTGCTAGTCAATTTTTAGGGGATTGAGCAATTGAACTATAAACCTTTTAGTTTCTAAAACTTCTAGTTTGTTCAGCAAGTATGCGTTACTTGATGTAAATATTAATAGTCATGGGAAACAAGCAGTTCTTTGAAGTTTGATAAAAACAGAATAAATTCTGGCACAATTTTTAACTTCATTTTTAACTAATTCCTCTGAAATTATTGATTTGTCTTGAAATTGAAATTGAGAAGTAAAAAATAGGAAACATAACTCAGTTCTGTTGAAAAAAGTAGCTCTCACTCAGGACCACAAAGTGTTCTTAAAATGTGAAGAACAGGAGAATAAAACAAGCAATTGTTTGAATGGTTCCAGCTTTCAACGTTATAGGAATGAGTAAAGGAGGTTTTCTCTGTCAAGAGTCAGATGACAGATTTTTCCTGTGTCATGGTACTAGTTTTTTAAATGTATGCAATATCTTCTGTTAGTCATTAAATGTTCTTGTGGGATGACAAAGTTTATTTTATGATATTTATTTATCATTATCTGGTAGACAACATATGCCAGAAGGGAAGAAAATACAAGTTAGCAGCAGGTTTCTACAGCATAAGATGTATCCACAAGAGCAATAAATAAAAAACATTACAAAGTAGAAATATTATTAGTTGAATGCCTATTATTCTTACTAGTTCTTATTGCTGAACTCACATAAACATTGACATTTTAAACAGCAGTAGATTAATTCAGTTAGATTATTTCATATACAAAATACTCAGGTAATGCTGCAGACACGAGTGCAAAATCCAGTTAATTCTCTGTGATGACGGAAGGTTTTTGAATGTGACAACTGTTGTTTGCTATCTTATGAGCTTCATGGGAATAGCACTGCTGAAGCTTTGTGAATGTTGCAGGCAGAAAGGAACAGCAACTTCACAAAAGCATGGAGAGATCCCACATAGTAAAGACCCAAAATGAAGATGGAGCAGGCAGAAAGATGATAAAGACAAACTGGGGAGAGGGGAAGGATGAGAATGGGCCAGAGTTGCTAGTCCATGTCTGGTCAGCTTCAGTTCTCAGAGTGTTCTAATAATTTGAAAAGAAAAGCAGCTCTTGAGGGGAAAAAAAAAAAGTCTTTCTAAAATGGAATTAGGGTTATTTGTATACTCAGTAGCTTAGTGGTGAGAAACATTTCATTATGGTATTGGAGATTTTTATGTGTCATTTTTTAAAGTCATACTTAAACAATAGAACATAATTTTAGACAAACATGTACTTTTTAATTTCTAGTATTCTTGCTTGTGCCTTAAGACATAGCTTAATACATACTTGCTGTTGAGAACCAGTTTTATCAAAAAAACACAATCACATTGCTTCAGTATATCTGTTAGAAGGATATCATAAGTTAATGTTACACTGGTTGTGGAACACTGTCTAACTTTCTGTTTGGGTCGTGTATACACTGTAGGTATCCTTACCCTTAACCTTTACTTTTACCATAAATTGCTATTCAATCCAGTCACACAGTCTTCAAAGTCATGTCCTTCTCATAGCTTAA
>VYXD01012048.1:603195-638618 GCA_013397195.1 Hylia prasina | reverse complement strand
GGCTAATGTGTATGTCTCAAACAGCAACAACCAGATAGTTGCGGAGACAACCCAGGATTGTTGATGATAACAACCACTGTTGGTAACACACACTGAGAAAGAACAGGGTGTGACTGGAGAAGGCCATACAGAAGTAGGGCAACACTTTTCCAGGACAAACATCCTTGTTGTAACTCTTGGAGATAAGGACAACAGAGTGCAAGCACAGGAATGAGACTGAGAAGGGGGCGTGCATGGACTACAGGGAGAGATCAAGACCACCCAAGATACCTGAAACCCTCTGACCCATTTCCAGAAAGGTCTGAAAGAACAGACTGTGCATGATAACTAATTTGCATAGAAAATGAGAAAGTTATTTTCATGGCAGGAGAAAAAAACCATATCCTCACAATGCCCAGGCACATGTGCACCCACCATCCCTGGACCCCCCATCAGCTGGAGCCATGCTGGAGCCAGGACCTCTGTGTCTCTCTTGCCTTCCCCCTCCTCTTTAATTCACCTCTCTGTCTCTTCCTCTCTCTCTCTCCTTCCTGCTGTCTCCCCTTTTGCCCTACCTCTTTATCCAAACTCCACTGCTGTGTGCAAATTCTAGGAGATCAGGGACTAACTTGCATCAATTCTCATGCCAAGTGTGGAATTTACTAATAGAGTTTTGTAAGCTTCTGCAGACTATCTGACTTTTGTTGTTCCCTTTGAACAACAAGCATCTACAAAACTTGGGGTTTTGTTCACACTTAAGGAGTGGACAACACAGTGACTAGGAATGGCAATATGATGTGTAAAAGGGCACTTCAATCTGAATAAGAATCTTTCCAAGTAAGAGAAAATGGAGGTATAACAGTGTCTTTGTATCCTCTTGCAGAGGACAATGGATCAGAGGACAATGCAGAGGACAGAGGATCAACAGAATAGGCATGATTTGGATGTCACATCCATAGCAATGGTTTATTGTAATTTGTGTTTTGAAAGGTATGTGTAAATAACACATGATGTTTCCTGTTCTTAGGAGAAATGAAATACCCTGAAAACGCTGCAGGCTTTTCATCTCTATTAAGGACCCAAAATACATATAATTCACAACTTAAACATACTGTTTCAGACAGCATGAGACTTCTGCTCTTCTTAGGGCTGTCAAGATAAAAAGCATCTGCAAGAAAACTTCTGACAGAAAATCCAGATAATGGCATTGCAAATATTGATGTGAAATTCCTGTCACAAACAATGCCATCCATGTAATGTCAAACGTAAAGGTTTGGCTCAAATGGGGATACTGACACAATTCACTTCCTTTTGTTGATACTATATAAAGTAAGAAGTTTCTGTTTGTCATGACTCTGTCTCTGCACTTGCCCTGCATAAATCAGAATTAAAGGATTTTTACACTTGCCTGCAAGGAGAAACAAAATGTCATTATTTTTCCGGTTCTTGTAAACTGGGACTTTCACTGAGAGATTGGTGGTAAATGCAAGAATCCAAAATTTTGAAAGGTAAAGCTTTTTTGGAGACTGAAAATGGACAAGGAAGATTTGATGTGGAAAGTCTTTAGCTGCTCTTCTGGTGTTTCTGTACACAAGCAAGGTATTCTTGCACATCATCTGGAGAGCCAAGTATAAGAGGAACCCTCTGGTGAATATTCTCAGGTTTCACATCCAACACTGCTTCAGTCCCTGTAGTTGCCATACCACCTGCCTGTTCAATGATGAAAGCCATAGGGTTGCATTCATAGAGAAGTCGGAGCTAGAAAGAAAGAGGAGAGACATGATTGTCTTTGGGGGAAATTATATCAAAGGACTAGCCAAAACTTAGCATTCCTTTTGTGACTTTCGAAAATTTTGTACCAAAATTCAATTTGCCTATGTAGCTAAGTCTTTCACAGAGCCCCTCCTTCCTTCTCTTCTTCTCCCTTTCCCTAAAACCTTCTGTTTGGTGCAGAAGAACAGTGCACTGACCTTACATCCAGGCATCACCACTATCATTTCCAAGCTGATATACAGATGTGCAGCACCAGTGAAGCTGTACTTTGTCAAAAATGTCAAAAGTGGGTGTCTCACAGACATCAGCAAAACAGTTAAGCCAGCTAAACCAACAGTAGTGGGAAAGAAAAGCCAAAATATCTTCTCATATGGAGACTTTATGTGTTAGCTCAGAGCTTGAAATAATCATGTTATGTTTAGTCAGGATATTTTGGAGTTTGAAACTTGATGATCCCAGTTTCAAATTTCAGGATTTTATTGCTTCTCTTCAGAAATATATTTATATCAGCTAGATATTAGCAGCCTCAACTTATCCGGATAAGACAAAATTTCCCTTTTGGTTTGGTCCCTGATATCTGTTTACATTTTTTCACAATGTTACCGCTTGGGGTGAGTGTGTTCCAGTGGAATGCAAACTTATTTAGGACCTATGCCAAAAGTTTCTGTGTTTAAATGAACATCAATGATAGCTGGTCAGCTCTGAACAAACATTATTTCTGGAGGTTTATCTATGAAGTGCTCATGAACAACAATATTACCACATATTTTGTTTAAAGGACTCTTGACATGTACAAAAGTGGGAATGTTTCTGGGAAAAAGGAAGTGTGACAGAATGCTACTGTATATAGAGACAGAGAAATGGGTTGAACACAGGACTTCACTGCCCATTGTGCCTTTAGCACACTGTGATAAAACCATGATATACCACAACTTAAATAGCACTATATTACCTTCTTTCTTATCTTTTAAGGCCACTGAAATGCTACTTCTGGTACAACGACTCCATCTCTGAGGCAACATGGGACCAATATCTTTCACTCTTCTTCCTATTGCTTGGCCCTGTTCTGGAAGATTATGAGCCAGCAAACAGCAGTGGTATCACCATGGAACCACTTTTCATGTTGCTTTACTGTGACTGTGCAACTTGAGAAAAGCAGTTTTTCTTCAGGTAGCAGTGCAATTGCACTTAGGGATCTTCAGATGGGGTCTGCCTTCAGATAGGTTTGATATTGTCACCTAATAGAGACCTATAAGCCTTAAGTTTATAAAAAAATATTATTCAAAATATATCATTACAAAAGAAGATTTATTTGTTGTCTTGTCCTGTAGTGTTTATTGAGCATTTTGTTTTCTTTTTTTAACTTAAGGAAGGCTCTATATTTTAGGGCCTACATCCATGTCATTTGCATTTACACTAAGGACTTTTGAACAATTCCAGTGATATTTGATTCTCTTCAGCTCTCTAACCAAGTGCATCGATTGTCTTTCAGGGGAAAGATGATCAGGGCACTTGCCACAAGGGTATTATTTCTCCAATAAAATATATATATATATGTGAAAAGAACTATATATACCTGCACTCTGAGATGGAAATGAAGCTTATTTGTAACGACAGCATTTTTTCCTTCTTCCATTAGTCTCTGACAGTTCAAGTAGAGCAATCCAATAATAAATGTGGGTTGACTCCTGTGGAAACTTTTATTTCTAGAAAGTTATGTAAGTCCTTCATTCCTTTGTGCTTTTGTCCTGTTTTTCATTCTCTCTTTTCAACAATGGTTTAGTACAGATTTCAAAACAAAAAGTTTAATTTGAAGAGGCCAGTCAGCAAACCCACTTTTTTCACACACAGCTAATTCCCTTTTTTGTCCCTTTCTCTTACGCACAAGCAGATCCACATAATTTGGTGAGGGCTTTTTGGGGTGGTGTTTTGGGATGCTGATTCAAAAATTTAAATAATTTTTGCCTGGACAAACATGCAGACATTTTTGGTTGTATAGGTCAAAGATAATTATTTTCCTGTTTTTGCTTTGAAGACCATTTGGATCTGCTGGTATTTTGGTAAATACAGTCTCACCATGATGGAGCCAGTAGCCCTCTCTCCCAAAAGACTGTGGACAACAGGATATTTTGAGACCAGTGTGGGACATGGTCCTCCATGTACCAGCCATGGATGCAAAAAACATTTGAATAGAAGGTTTAAAGTATGATGTAGATCAGGAAAGCATGTATTCTTGGAGTCAGAACACCATGTCCAACCTATTATGTACTGAGCCAATGATTTCCTAAGGCTGACTTGCAGGTTACTGTTAGTCCACAGATCAGCTGTATGACTAGGTCTCTTAAAACATGTTTGTTTAGAAAGTTGATAATAAGGGAATCTGATGCTGCAGGAGAGAAGCTGAGGTTGACAGTGGTCCAAGGCCCATCAGTTTCAAAGGCTGACTGCATTGCATTGCACTGCACTGTCATGGTGCATTTTGTCACTGTAATCACCTTTTCTGATCAGGTAGTAGAAGCCTGAGTTTGCAGTGAAGGTGATATAAGCTCAGTGTCCTTTGGAAGCATAAGGTAGGAAAACCTTTCTTCCTAGCATTGGACAAAACTCTTTCTGGGGCTCAGCGTATCCCAGTGCCTGGTGGGATAACTCTAGTGGCCAGTTTAAAGTGCAGAGGTTTTCCTTAGATCTGTGTTGTTTCTGCCAGCTATGCACTGTTGTCTCAATAGGTTTCTATGATACTGAAATACTATCTTTGGAAAAATTATTAAGTCTTTGGTTGCAGTGAAAACCACATGAGTATTTTGTAATATAAAACACAGAGGGAGATTTCTGGCCTAAATTGGAAATTGCATACATTTCTTTCCTAAATTCGATAGCTGACTGCCATTGTCATTAATAATTTTTTCTGCAGTGGAAGATTATTATTTGTTTATTTATCTAAACTATTGCTCTGGCAATACCAGAGGTATTAGGTTGGCTAAATTCACCAGAAAGGAATTCAAATTATATACCTTTCCTTTAGGACTCTTCTGATTAGCAGGATACATGAAGATCCCACCATACATCAATGTACGGTGAATATCAGCTACCATGGAGCCCACATACCTGGCACCGTATGGGGAACTGCCATCCTGAAAAACATAAGAGTAAAGCACTATCTTTACCAGGCTAGAGAACTAGTAGCGTGGCAAAATGTAATTTTGCTGTGAAATGGGAATCAAAGCTGCTTAAATCAATGGCTGATTATAGATACTGCAAATACCGAAATCAGTCCAAGCTCAGCCTTTTGTAAGACACGATCATCTACAGGGTTCAAAGACAAGAGTTTTAAAGAGCTGCATTCACAGTATGCAAACCCAAGTGCCTGTAATTTGAGTGCAAAATTTGGAATCAAACCCCAGCCTGTGAAAAACCAAGGGACTGAAAACTCCTTCATCTTATCTGAACAAGGTCAAAATCATGTGATTTTTGATCTTTCTCTAAGCCAGAGCATGAGAACGAGTGTCGCCCCAATACATGTCCAGATGGTTCCAAGAGGACTCATCTTTTACCTTCTAGTTTATTTGTCAAGTGGTAAAATTGGTCATAGCATTCATTCTGCAGCTCAGTTTGGGAAGCAGCAATTTATTCATGAATGTAATTTTCCCCACTCTCAGCTTAGAAATCGATGTTGTTGAAGGATAGGTCATTTTAGCAAGAGCAATCAAGGAACTGTTTATGTCAGTCTCAGGTCAGCTGGTCATAGAAATGGTTAGGTAGGATGTATGGAAGACAAGCAAGGTGTCTTGAACAAATAGAGGTACATACAGTAGACCAAATAAGCTCCACTCAAGAAATATGACGTCACCATACTTTTATGAAGGGGCAATACAAAATACAGATGTAAACTGAAGAAAAGCTTTTTAAGAGAAGAATTTTGCTGGTCTTTTCATATCTCTCAATCTGTCTTCAATAAAGCTGAGGAGAAACTTTCATCTTCCCAGAACATTACTAGAGACTGAACTTCATGAACATTTATTACACATATATGTTTTGTATTACAATGCTAAAAGTCTGGAAATATGTTAGTATGGGTTTTTTTCTATCTGGATAAGTTTTCTAATACAAAATCTTAGCACTTTCTACAAAGCTCATTCTGTACTGATACTAGATCTAGAAACATACATAGAGAACTTGTTCAGCAATGCCAGCTCCAAGACCTTCAGACACCACAAGTTAGTCACCTTTCCCAGCAAAATCATAAGTTTGGCTGGGGAAAAAATTGGAAGGAAAATAGAGAAAAACATAATTCAATTTTAAGATGACTTTTTCGAATTGTTCAGTGTGACTGTGAAGTTTTGATAATTACTCTCTTTTAAAATGGAAAAAAATTCTCATGAAATTACACATTATAAAGCAACAGAACACTAGGAAGTTAAGTCCTATACCGCTAAACATAAAACTTGGATTTTTGATGTAGCTGATGGAATTGGAAAAGAGACCTATTCCAGGCTAGGTAATAATCCTTGTTCAATTGTAAATATGTTGGTTTTCATGATTTGTGTTGTACACATTGGGAAAACTATGAAAAATTCAGAAGAAAACAATGCAAACTAGGAAAGCTGATTGCTAAGACACAGCCTAGAGCTTTTACACTTAGTTTTGTTTAAATCTGGTCCTATTAACTGTAGGCACAAGTGAACAAAGCTTTTAAGTATTTGGTCCCATGTTTTTCATGACTTATGCTCAAATAATTGCATATTTAGGCTTCAAATGATAGCTTCTCATCTCACAGCTGTTTGTACTTGGGACTTTGCAATTGTAAAAGTCTGACATCAGGAAAAACCAGCTTGAGAGGTATTGAAGAGAGACAAAGCTTTCAGTTAGAGTCTGGGAAAGATGTTATTATAGTCTCAAATTACCTTTAAAAATACCATCAAAAGAAGAACTTTCTTTTGTGGTTTTAAAGGTAATGAACTGAGTCTTAAGAACAGTTTATTGAACACAAAAAAAAATATTAACATATTGAACACGAAAATAACATATTAACGAGCAGCCCCTGAACCAGACTGCTAAGGATTGCTTCTATGACATTATCAAATTAGCACTCTGTAAATCACAGATACAAAATGTAGTGACCATGAGCTGCACAGCTGAGCCACACATCATCTGACAGGTTTCGAATGTGCTAGATTTCCTATTCATATGTAGATTATTTACATAATTTGTGTGTGCATGGACAGTGTTCTGTGAAGGATGCTTTGTCAGTTCCCTTCCAACTCAGAATATTTTAAGCTCATGAGATGACACTGACAATTTTAGTTGTTTCTTACCCGGATAGATATTCACCATCTAGATATAAAGTGCTGACACTGCTGAGAAAAATACAGAAGCCAAATTCCTCCATTCTGATAAGGTTATCACTTGAACCACATACTGAAATAATTTTTTTACATCCATTAGCATACAGCTATCTGCATGGGAATAATAAATACTCCTTTCAGAAATGTCGTTTCTTGTTATTCATTATTTTACAGATGAGAAAGTTAATAGGTATTGCATGCATGCTGGCATATTGCCCAGGTGTTCTTCTCAAACAAAATACTAAAGCATGAATGTTAGGCAGGTTCATCCCAAGTCCTCTGAAATGCCAAGCTCTGTGTTTGCTCAATAACCACTTCTGATTGTTTAGCTGATGCCAATGAAAGAGTTGGAGAACCTTCATGTTCTCTTGGTCAGCACCCATGATGTTTGACTAAACTTGTGGCTACCCTTCGTTTTACCCCTTCTGCTGCTTTTGTGTTTGCTTGTTGCAAACGAACAAAAATGATTCATAACAGATAGGTCCTGTGATTTTTTTTCTTCAGGTCCTGATAGAAGTCAATTTTTCATTTCTTTCTTCTACAGATTTCTGACAGCCTTGGTCTTCCACAAACAAGACCAAGTTTTTCTCATATAAACATGATGACTAGGAGAGGGGGGGCGAAGACATTTTTTCTACAGACTACAACAGCAACACCCTGCTTCCTTTACTCCATATACAGATGTGGTGACAAAAGACTAGTGGTTTTACTAGTTTTTTTGTGTCACTCAGACACAGCTTGGCTAGTTGACAGAAGAATGCTTCATACTGAAATGTGCTGTTGAGGGCAAATTCTTAGTGGCATTGCTGAGACAAATCCTTAACCAGGGAGTCTCAATTGCATAGCTCTCATCATCATCAAGCTGTGATGAGACTCAACTTCTCTTGTACCCAACTGCAGGAAGCAAAGATAAAAGTAGATTTCATGGTAAAGTGTGACAACGTCCACAGGGTGTTTCAAATTCTGCCATGGGTGAACCAGTGGCAGAGAGAAGCTCAGGCCTTGCAGTCGTTATGGGAGGAAGAACGCATTTTGGGGAGGAATTATAGTAAAATTTGTGCAGAGAGAGTTTCTAGCCCAGAAGCCCCCACTAAGCATTGCAGGCTGGAGTAAACATGTTGCATTACAGGCAAGTTTGCAAACAGAAACTCGCTCTTCAAACTGGTTAAGCATCAGTGTGATCATGCTTAATAAAATATTAGCTTCACTCTCATAGCAGAAGATATGTGGTTAGACATGTGTTTCCCACTACATGACAGTAGTAGGAGGCTTAGGTCTGGCTTGCAGAACATTAGCATTTTCCTAGTGCTTTTTATTCAGAATTGATGCCTTAGGTAAATGGCGATCCACAAGAAACTTGCGGCTTTGTAGTCCAAACTGTCTGATCTGGGACACTGCTGTTAGATAGTAAGGGGAAATCTCACTTCTACTCATAAATAGTTGATTTTTAGTGTTTTGTTGCTAATGACAATGCTATAGATCATAGGACAAATTGTGGACAACATTCTACTTTTCTTTCCCTGTGTAATTTTTAACTTCTCAGTTTTTCATGGCAATGTCAGAGAGTCATCCAAACTGCATGTTGACTGAGAACCACAGAAAGGAGTTAATAGGGGTAAGATCTAAGGAAGAAAAATGCAAAAAAGTGACAAATAGCTAAAACTTGTGCCTGGTCTCTTTGCCTCTAGTGGCCAGAAGAGTATAGAGTGAATGATCTGCCCAAATAAGAAGGTATTCCTCCATGGCCACACATCAGTTCCTCCTCAAATCACAGGCAAGGGATATCAAGCAGACACCCTCACCACCCATCTGCTTGCTGGAGAGAAGGGCACAAAGAATGAAACTGTGAAAATCTCTACCTGGCTCCTCTAGGGAAGGTAGGAACATCACCAATGTGGCTGTACCTGGTTAGGCTTACAGATGGTGCTAAACGTGATAAAGCACGTTTCATGCTGCAGAGAAGTGACAAAAGCTTTTCACACTAGCCCTCCCCACAACACAAATATATAGTCCTTTCCAAATCAAGGAACTGAGGTATGCTGTTTCCAAAACTCAGGTTCATAACAGGCTTCAGATGGGCAGGGCACTTCCTTGTGCTTTGTGGCCATAACATTTGTGCCTCAGCCCTTCTCATGCAGACAACTGTACATCTCAGAGCAGCAAAAAATGTGGTTGTTCAGCACAACTGAGAAGATTTCCTGTGCCTCAAATAACCCATGCACTTTTGCGCTGCTTGCTTTAAAGCAACAAAAAATCCGCCAACTTCTGTTGCTTTAGACCAACAATTTCAATAGCTTTTCATCAGAAGATGCACAGATTTGAGATAAAAGAGTGTTTGCAAATGAGTTTTTTCTGGTATGTCCTAACTTAAGGATTCAGTGAGTCACATGATAGAGCTGTCTTCATTGATCCTGAGGGGAAATACCTCTGTCTGGTCTTTCCAATGTTTGAAATATCTTCAGTCTTCCTAGTTGCCTGGGGTTGATGCATTTGTTTAAGAGTTTTACTTTAAACTACACTTTGGTGCTTTGCAAAAACACAAATTAATAAATCCAGTAAGCGCATTATACTGAATACATAACCCATTATAACATGAGCAGAATGAGAAGCACAGATATTCTCCACTTTCCCAGCTGGATTAGGTTTCAGGAAGTATGAAAATTTTGTCATGGGCTTCTCCTTCTCTCACAGCTGAACTGAATGCAGACTTTGAAGTCTCAAAATAATCCCAAATATTCAAAGTTAATATATTTAGAATGCTGTGATGTGACACTCTCTGTAGCTACAGTCTGGGTAATATGAAAAGGAGGGTTTAATATTCAGTCAGTAGTCTTGCAGCTATTGCTGATATGGTAAATCCAGATTTTTTAGCTCAGAAGGAGGAGCTTATCATGGGACCGTAGTTTAAATGCTTACTCATTGTATTTCCCTTTTACAGCACCCTGAGTTTTACTGAATCCATTTATTTAACACCAACCATATTACAAGCATCCTTAACAACTACTAGCTTAAAAATAATCTGACTTTTTTAAATAGGAAGAGCTTTAAAAATGGTTTCCTGACCAAGGTAAGTCCTGAGGTGATCCACATCACCATATTTCATTGTGAACTACTCTTCACATAGCCACATTTTCTCAAGAGCTTCCAGCTTTCCACATTGAGAGCTTGTGTTCTGTCTTCCTAGCATTGATAAGTTAATACAAAACTGTATTTGTCCAAGGAAGTTCATCAGACATGGGATGTATTTCTCCAAGGAAGTACATCAGACATGGACATCTCTATTTTAACCACCAAATATAGTGAAATTGTGCCTCACACCATTTGTTTAGGTCTTCTCCCCAGCCTATAGATTGCTTCATGCTCCATGAGGCAAGTAGACCGTACAAGAATGATGCCACATTTTTCAGATGCCAGAGGGTAGAGGAAGGAGCAGGTGATGCCACCCAGATTCCTGCAAACACCTCCTGGGAAGCAAATGGAATCTGGCCCTAAATGCCCAGCTGCACATATGACTGAATTGCATATTCAGATAAAGCTACAAAATGAGGGTATCTCCAGATTTGGCATGCACCTTTCCAGAGCTTTGTTGAAAGAAGTGGTTCTTCAGTATTTTCCCTTCATGCAAAGGAGCTATGATTTTATCTCACAAAATCTAAGTTAAAAGATGTCAGGATGCCAAAAAAAAAGCTCCATTAGATGCATATCCAAAATGGACCAGCTGGTATGAAAGTGTTACATGGGTCTGAACTCAGGAAGACCTTCAAATCCTTTTCCATCAGCCAGGACTGCATGGAATGCAGTGCTTGCCAGTGCATGGTACATTGGGTACAGTGCTGATATTTTCTTACCTCAGGGAATTTCTTCTTTTGCAAATATTCTGTCATTGCAGGATAAAAATACTTTGCATAACCTTCATTGAGACTGTATACCTTCCCCTTCTTCTTGATTTTAACATCTCTGTCCACCAAAATAAATTCACCAAGACCCTGCAGGACAGGATAAATGAGGTATTAGCAGGCAGCAGAAAATTTTGTTGACTTTCTCTAACAGTTGTCACACTAGACATGGCAGAAATGCTAGCACAGCTTCATCCTTTCAGCACCAGTGTGGTGTACAACCTCACAATATTTCAAAAAGAGCAGAAAGCAGACAATTTGCATTAAATTAATGAAAACTTGTCACATTGGTACTATAAACAAAACCTAATTGGAACAGAGTATCAAAAGAACACCAATCAGCCCTGAAAGCAGATGGATCATGAAACTCTGTCATCAAATCATAGGGTTGCAAATTGAGAAATTACACTGCCTTCTGATTTTTGAACTCTTTTTGCCTGTCTTGTCTAAATATCTTAAAGTGAATGTGGTCATCTACATCCATGTGTTGCTGTCTGCAGTTTGATTTCAACTTCCACCTTCTCTTACTCTGTCTCAAGCACAGCAGTTCATCTCCCAGTTCTTTCCACTTGGAATGAAACTATTTACAAAGGCTACAAGAAGTTTTGGTAAAAATTCATCCTTTTATTAAAAAAAAAACCACAAAAGCATAAAAAACCCCACTATGCTATGTATGTCCCTACATCTAATTCTGGTTTTACAAATGAATGACCTTCCTGCATTCCCCCAGTAACACTCAGTGTGTTCCTGGGCACTGAAGAGTGGCACATGTTCAATTGTACAGGCATTGTTGTGCTTTTGCAGATTTTTGGATATGCACCTTAGATGACAGCCATAAAACTCTGTACTCAGGAAATGAACCATCACTTGGCTCGAGCTATCAAAAAATGGTCCTTGCCTTAAGCTGAACAGTGAACATGCTGATGTTCTTATTCAGACAGAAAAATCAATAATGAAATAAAGGAATAAAATGATTCCTTTAAGTGAAGACAAAGACACTGTACAAATTCAATTTTCTGAAGTGTTGGTTTGAATGAAGAGGGTTTCAAACACTTAACTGAGAATTTAACTAATTTCACTTCTCTTTGAGTAGGAAAAAAACCAAGCAGGTATCGCAAGCAACATGCTCATATATAATTAAATACTTGTAAAGAGGAAGTGGGATGCTCCAGGGCATGAAAAAAATAATTGCGTGAAGTAGATAGATTACAGAGACAAGGATTAACAAAACCAAGAAAAACCAAGCACAGAAAGCTCCAAAAGATAGAGGCAATGTGATTAACACCATGACTGTACCGGATCAAGCATGAAGCAGTCCACTCCTTGCCCTGTGGAGAGGGCAACCAGCGTAGCACTACCATACAGGGCATAGCCTGCAGCAACAATATTGCGTCCAGGCTGTAAAGCATCTTTTTCAGAGGGCTCATCATCTGCTTCCTGAGGAAAAATCACCATTGAGCCAAAGGTTAAATTCTGATAATGAACAATAAAAACAACATTTCAACAATAATATGTGACGGATTTCCCTTTTCTGTCTATGCAGACCTTTGAAACAACAAAGACAGAGATTGTTTCCCCCTCCCCTTCAGGGCAAGTTTGGTACAGGTACATGTACATGCAGGGACAGGATGTTGAGAGTTTGTTATTTTATACATGTCATGCCATCAATATGATACATGCCACAAAACTGATCCCTTAGCATTGTAGCCCCAGCTGTTAACTGAGGATCATCAGAAATCTGAGATAGAGCAGAAGTACTAATTTTCTGTAAATGTAACATAAGCTATCATACTGACACCCCTCATAGGGATTAACTGAGAGATAAATGCTGTAATTAACATTAGAAAAAATGCTTACATAGTACAGAATAAAAGGATATATGGTGCAATATGATGCAATCAAGTTTGTACATTGGTCTCTGCTTTGATTTGGCACTTTGGTTATCATGGAACAATAGCAGCCCAAGCAGACATGGTGCAAATATTTCCAGGCAGCTCTGGGGGCATGCCTCAGCCATGGCTTACAAGAGTTTGTCAGGTGGGGTAGGTAAGGAGGACAGCCAACAGTACTTGGGAAGGCTGGTTTCAGCCTCCATCTTCTCCTACTACAAAATGGGTAGGGATTTATTGATAGCAATGATTACGTAAAAGTTCAACAGTTGCCTTGTATGGATATTTTGGTGGTGGTCCATGGGGAATTGAAATGAAACACCTCCCTTCCTTCAGGCCATGGTCTAGTATTTTATTCTTCCAAACTCAGACAATCTCTCAGTGATTGCACAGGCTTATTTAGATTGAGCCG
The DNA here is from genome assembly GCA_013397195.1 of Hylia prasina. Taxonomy (NCBI): domain Eukaryota; kingdom Metazoa; phylum Chordata; class Aves; order Passeriformes; family Sylviidae; genus Hylia; species Hylia prasina. The sequence goes on along the minus strand of VYXD01012048.1, from coordinate 625,327 downwards.
CAGCTAAATAGAAACAGCAGGTCTAGCCCTGAATATCTGGTTAAAAAAAAAATAAATTCCATGAAGATGGTCTTGTGTAGAAAATAAAATATTTGCACATCAGGGTCTTAGCAAGGTGCTCCTATTTGTCATTGTATGACAGCAGCTTGAGGAAAACTGAGTTGTGGGACACCAAAAGGACACCTTTCTTGGTACATGAAGACAGTAATTTCACATCAAAATGTTTTCATTTTCAGCTGAAAGATTTTGTTACTTAAGTCACTTCACTTACACTTTTTAATTGTATTCTGCTCAAATCTTTTTATTACTACTTCACCAAGTCCTTCTATGAAAATAAAAAATCCAGTTGACAGCTCCTCATGGGAGCTGAAAATATAGCATGAACAAATGTATATGGTTCAGTCCCTTGAAACCATGTCAAACAGCTCATTCTGAGAGGTTATAAAGCAGATAATGAAGGAAGACTAGTTTAAACTTTTGTTTGCATATTTCAGAGCTTCAAATGTTGACCAATACTTTGTGAAACAATCCTTATTACAGTACCAACTATTATGGCCTAGGTAGCATCACCTCTTCCAAAAATATACCCCTATGGCACACACATCTCACCATTAAAAGCAATTGTTTTCTATGGCAGATTAATTATTTGCAGCATCAAAAAGAGAATTACACATTCATTTAGACTCTTAGTTTCAAACATATTGTGGTGGTCATAGCTTTTTGTATGCTCTTCTCATTAAAGAAAAGATAATATCATATAAATAGAGCCAAAGTGGTTTGTTTTCTAGAATATGGTATACATATAATACATGTAACTTTGGGTTACAAATATGATATTGTTTTAATTTTTTTTTTCTGAGATGAGCTTTTCAGTCCTATTCCTTAAATGCATTTTCCATGTTAATATGGCTGAGAAACTATATATTTGTTGACTATTCTGAAAAAAAATAGGAACTCCTTCAAGGTATAGGCAGCTGGGTTGAATTCCTCCTGAATTACTCCTGAATTCACTTTTTTTTCCTCCTTATTCACAACTGTGTTTCCAAGAGCTAGCTTCCAAAAAGAAGGAGAAAAATTTTGAAACAAACATTTTGCAGAGCCCGTTAGAAGGTGAGAAAGCTACAAATCAGCTGCTACTTCAATGTTAGGACTGCAGGAGTTTTGTCCTGCCAAGTACCACGTACTGTTAAACAAACCAGGGAATTAAGCTGGACAGTACACTCTGATAATTGCAATTTTCTCTATTTTTCTGGTGCACAGATGGATTTCCTGTCCATTATATTTTGACTATGATGGTGGTAGTGAAATGCCTTTAGAGGTCTTTATGCAAAGCAATAAAACAGACGGATTGCCAATAATGGGTTATAGTGACTCTGTCATTATAACTCATAGTTGGTGTAAGGCTGATGAAACAAAGGCTGTAGAGTCTGGCTATAGGCATACCCCCAGGTGATATCTGAGTTTGAAATTTTTTGTTTGTGATTTGCCTGACATCATATGAGGGAATTCTCATCAGCACTGGGAACAGCACTAAAATGACTTGGTTTCCAGGTCTCCATCTATATTGTGTGTTTCATGAGTAGCCTTTGTATTTATACTGAATTCTTACACCTTCTCTGTGAGGGACCACAGAAAGGGGAGGACATTGTCCCCGAGACAATGAGGGGTAGCAAATAAAATAAATCAGAGGCATTGGGCAATGTTACAAATCAAAACTAGAGTGGAACAAAGCAAGAGAGTTTCATAGCATATTTGTGCAGTATGAATTAAGGATTGTAGATTCAGCTCAGTGGCATGAAAACCTGGGAAGAACCCAAGCAAAAAGTATTTACTATCACCACATCCTGACACTTTGGCAAAAGAGAGCCCCTCAGTGGCAGCAGCTGTCTTGGTCCAATTCCCTGCTGGTTCTGCAAGGCTCCTCCCTCAGCACCACTTTTCTGGTGCTTCTGATTTTTAACAGCACAGCCCTGGTCTCAGAAAGCAAAGGCCAAGTGGAAAATTAAATAAAGCTGAGATGGTATTTATTTCCTTGTGGGCATTTCCAAGAAAGTGATGGAGTGCTTTTCTGACATGAGGAAAGGGTTCCTCCCACTGTGGTGGAAGCTCTGGATTGGGAGCAATCAGAAAACAGTTTTCAGGATTGAAAGGTATTGTCCAAGCCTGGCCTTTCTGTAAGAGTGCTTATTATCTGTTCTGTTTTGGTGGGATTTTTGGTGTGGTTGTTAGTTTTTTATTTAGTTTTATTTTGTTTTGTTTTGTTTTTTTTCTAAAATGAGCCAAATGTTTATGCTTTGGAGACCGTGCCTTTGGAAATGAAGTTAAGGTGAGACACAGTGAGAAAATCAGTCAAGAGCTCATCTCAGAACTGGTAGGTGCTAAGGTTCATCCTTTGGAATCGCAATGGTTCTACCTTTTCAAAAAAGTTATTCATGAAACTTAAACAGCCTAAAATTATGTTCTCTTTCTTAAGTGATACTTATCCAACGAAATAAACATCTCACTTTTATTCTTTCACACTACCCTTTAGTAACAATCAATAATGCACTTCTTAATGATTTGAAAGGAAAATTCAGCTATTGTCTACTGCAAATATTGGGAGATGCTGTTGTCATTTAGGGCATCTTTGGAGAGATAACAGAAAAGGGTGGAGGTCCCTCTGCTTAACATAAGAGCACATTTCATGGATTTCATCAACACAGGTAAATTCTTTTCCCTGCAAAAAGCAAAGTACTGCATGATCCTGCAAGTAGTCCCAGGAATGCTGTTTCCAAAATCATACCCCGGCACCATCTCAGTGTTGTCTGGACTGCACAGCATCCATGGTGTGGGTTTGCACTAACCATTAACAGCATGGACACCCAAATTCCCGGACCTGGCTTGTGCCAAAACCCTTTTGAGATTGTGCCATAACTATTTGATTCACTAGTAGATGCATATTCTCAACAGCTATGACAATTGTATTACCCAAAAGAAATGTAAAAACCAAGGACTAGCCAGCTGAAAACTACGAGCTAAAAGGTGAGAGGCTTGAAAAAGATATCTTCATTTGCTTGAATTGTAGCATCTGAGTCTGCAAAGATTTCTTTGAAGTCACAAGTACTGTAAACTGTTATTTCACAATAGCGACGGCTGAGGGTCTCCCACAGTCATATGACCGTGAGCTCAGGCTTTGGAAAAAACGCCAACTGCGCGGAGATTAGCAAACAAATCACAAGACTGGGCATGACTACAACTTTGTAACTGGGTGCATAGCTGCTGCTCTGCGCAGCCCCGCGGGAGCAGACGTGCTCCCAGGGCCCCGATAAACGACGGGGATTGCTTCCTTCAGCCCCGCCGTTTCCATGCTTAGGGACTCCCATCCAGGACAGGCACAGCAGCTGGCGCTGGGCGGCACGTCCAGGGCTGCCAGCCCCCGCAGTGGGTGTCCCTCGGGACAATTACTGCCATAACGCTGAGTCAAGCATCACTGAAGGAGCCAGCCAGCTGCCCTGGGCGTGAGATCATTGTAGTTAAGTGCCTCTGTGTGTGGAGGAAGGAAGTGCCGCCACCTAACAATTTCATGGGGCCGGGTGTCCCCTTCCTGTGAATATCAAGTGTTCGTCTACTCTTTCTAAGGCTCCGTTTTGCCCAGAGACACCTAATGGACCGTGGGGAGAAACTAGGCAAGGTGATGAACTCAGGACATTTTACTTTCAGCGAGTGAATCGTGAATGTGCAATTTGCTCCTCTTACCTTTTTGTAGATAGCAAATATTGTTCCTATTGGTGCCAAGCAGTCTATGTTGGACGAACCGTCAAGGGGGTCAAAGCACACCACATATTTACCCTGAAACAGAAGTGGCAAGGGACCCGTTTAATGATATGTTGTTTCGCACTATTATTTCCTTTTACTTGAACACTCCCATGTTTTTATGTCTGCATTCAGCCTTCGGAGCGTGCCTGATGCAGCTCGTGAGAGAAGGCTGCACTGCTGACCCAGCTGGCCCTGCAGCACAACACCAGCCCCCAGGGGCCTGCCAGAGAAATCGGAGAGGACAGGTTTCTGCCCAGACAGCAAAAATAGATGGTAGAGAGAGCAGTCCTCTGCTGCCAAGCCGTGAAAGAAATTGTTTAAAAGCCAAAGGAGCGACTCATTCTGGAAGCAAGTATCTTCCTCGAATTAATATGTTTTGGTTTGCTACTTTTTGCTGCGAATGAAAGGATTTCGCTGTGTTGCGAGGCTTGAGGGTAAGAAGGCAGAAAGAAGAAAAGCCTTCGGAAAGGGCAGGTTACATCAGTGTGAACAGTAACTCGCTGTAATACGATGCCCTTCTGAGGGAAGCCTGATGAAACAGCCAGGTGTTTCCTTTGGACGTGTAACATAAAACTCAGTTTTCTGCCAGCCTCTCATCTCATTTTATCTTGCTAAATACTAAAGTTATCCAAAACCATCACACCCGTGGTCAGGGAATGTAAAAGTACACTTAAAACTGGGATTTGGGATTTGTTAACAAGCTTAAAAATAATTATTCTCCCCCCTTCACAAAACTTTAATAATAATTTCACTCTCCACATCTCTTTAGCTGTTGAAATCATCCCACCCACCACAGTTATTATTAATCAAAACAACGCAGAAACGGTGCAAATTTTCTGAATTCCCCCGGGAAGGGTTGGGTTCAGGGGCCAGGTTTCATACTTGAAGCAAGAGTGCCACCTGCTGCTGCCTGAGCCGACAACCCCCCTGAATGCCGGAGCTGCACAGACCCGCTTGTCTTTCGGGGTGATGATGGCCTCCTTGTTCTCCTCTGTGACCAGGACGCAGGTGCTGTAGGAGGACTGGAGCATGTTAATCACCAGGTCGTTGGATAATACATCCAGCTTCTTCACCTCATCACCCGTCACATTCACAGTGCCAGCTATACCAAACCTACAGAGCAGTAAAAATGTCAAGAAACCTGAAGGAGGCCAACATTGCATGTTTTTACTAAAAAACCCAGCAAGTCAAGGTTGTTCCTTCCTCTTATCTTCCTACACATTTAGATAATCTTTGGATGCAACAGCTAAGGTGCATTATAAGGTACAGTTGCTGCTGCTAGAAAAATAAAAGTAAGTGTTTTGAGGTCCTTTCGCTCCTATGCGGATTTCTCCAGGCCAGAAGCAGAGCCTACAGCCCAGGTGGTAAGTGCCAGGCTTCCCCAGCCACCCCATGAAGCAGCTGCAGTTTTGAGGAAGCAGTAAGTGCAGTGACCATCTGCACTATTTTCTGCCACTGGCTGCTCAGAGCTCCATCATGATCCTTTTACCCACATTCACTCAGTCCCCTTCCAGGCCCAAATAAGGACTTCAAAGATATCCCCAGGGAATTTGCCATATGGAACTGTATCTCAGGATCAAGGTCTGTTTTATTCGGTGATCCTCAGCTGAGTGAGGATGATGTTTCTTTTCCCTATCCCTATTGTAGCAATACGCTAATACTATAGTATAGTACAGTATAGTATTAGTATTAGTATCAGTATTAGTATAGTATAGTGTAGTGTAGTGTAGTATAGTATATGTGTTTCTGAGACTTCCAGTTGAAGAAGCACTGTTTCAAGACCCAATGTAAATATTCTAGGAGTTTTAGAAATACAAAAACCGTACAGGAAAAAGATACAGCTTTTTATTCATTAAGGGAAATTTAAAAGGGGCGGCAGGGGTGGGTGGGGTATAGAGAGGAGGAGAAAGAAGCAAGTAATTAGTCCCTAGGCTGATGATGGTGAGTGGCAGGCCTGAACTGGGAGTGGAGTAGGTCTTCTGTCTTACTCAAAGCTCAAAGCTGCCTGTGCTTTTCAGAGGTACTGAGTGTTTGGGACATTTTATTTTTGAGTGCCAAGTTTAAGATTTTGAAAAGGACCATGACTTTCAGGGAGTGGTAAGTACCTACTCTCCAGTTAGTGTGTTTTCAGGCACAATCACAGCTCAGGTCTGTGATCTGGAAAAGTTCTCCTTCTCTTTTGAATTGAAAATTTGTCAAAAATTCATGCTTAGTACTTTAACATTAAAGAAGACACAGTCTCCTATTTGAAGGGGCAAGAAAAGTCATAGCTCTTTAACTGCACAAATGCAGATGGATGCATGCCACTTTCACAGTGGTTGAAAGCTTGCCATGGGAATTCCTGAAATTTCATGGTTAGTTTCAGTAATTTGAATGGTGCAAGTTACTGATTTGTATGTTTGGATACTTTGGATATTTCTGTGTCAACATCTGAAGCTTTTCATTTTTAAAAAGAAACATTTGCTCCTTAATGTAATGGATGGGAGTTTTTTAAGGGGAAGCAGGACTATTAACATTATTAGAGGTTATTCCACCTCTAGCCTATCAGTTTTTCTGCTGTTAAAAACTATTTCAGAGATTGCCTATATAAAGATGAAAATTATGTAAGAGCAACTGTTCCTTTAAGTCAAGGAGGCAAAAGAGCTCAGTTTCACCCAGTAAGGACAGAGAGAAAGCATAATTTAAGAGTAGGGGCACAGGAGCCTGACACTGTGGTTCACTTTGAGTATGTATCATGTCCTCTCTAGGCACTATAGTCCTATAAAGTAACAGCAATAGTTCTGAGACACTAATTTCATGGTTTTCTGTGATGATTGAGGACTTGGACCAAATAATCAACAGAAGCACAAATCTCCCCCCCAACCCCTAGTGTCACACATTTTGGTGTTTTGATGGAAGGGAATAAAACCCCAAATCCCTGAAAAAATTATAATGTTGACTTTTTTCACAAATGTATTCCTGGTCTCTTTCATGCAGGCAGGCGTAAGTACATACTGAGGCATGTTCAGAAAAATATCTTCCAATGCATATCAAGAACTTTCTATTTTAAACACACAATTTTATTAGGGCATTCCATATCTCTGAACTCCTCCAGATAGATCACCATTAAAAGACTTAAACCGATGTCTACTGCACTTGTGGAACAGGTCAATACATTCAAGGTTTTGCTAAGGCCATTTTTTATTCCATCTGTGAAAGTGCTAGATACCAAATTGTCACATTTGTTTTTCCTACAGGGCCTTTTGAGGCTCCCTGCCTGTAACCCTGCATGTGGGATACTGCCTGAGGAAGGAAAGAGAAATGCACCCAGGTATGGATGGCAGCATATGGAGTTTCTTGCAGGGCTGTTGCTTTAGAGCATTGCTTATATAGCAGACAGGCAGAAAATCAGCTTCCCAAGATAAGCCAAGCCCTGATTTCCACAGTTCAGCGGAGGGCTTGGATGTTAGCAGAAAATATCACAGTAGGATATTCTGCATTAAAAATATCATGGTGTGATTTTCAGCAAATTCACACTAGATTTAAAAGTAGATCAGTATCAACAAGTACAAGAGATAACAAGTGAGCAGTGCATTGAAGTTCCGTACTCACTTATATTTTTAGAGTAAAATATTACAGAACAGCAGTTAGTTTACATATCTGTCTCGTGCCCAGTATTAAAAAGCTCCAGAGAGCCTCCTGCTTCCTACTCTGACCTCAGTTCAAAAAAGACACTTCCAAGGCACTTACGAATCCCTGCCCACCCCCAGCCTTGCTATGCAAGTAGCTAGCTATCTCCCTGCCTCCTCTTCCTCCCTGTAGCAGGACTCACATGTGTGCCAGGCCTGCCTTTCTGACGGCAGCAGAAATGGCCTTTATGGCAGTCAGCATGGAGTTGAGCAGCTGCGTCAGCTCCCCCGTTGCTCCTTTCACGCGGCGTCCCTTCTCCATAACAAACCGCGTGAGCGTCAGCATATCTGTTTCGAAGGGGCTCCTGTCCGTCATTTTTGCTGGGTACCAGAGCTCCTGTCTTCTCAGCTGCACAAGATGCTCTCTTGCTGCGGTGAGATCCTGGGTAGCTGTTTTATTTTGAGGCGAAGCCGTGTTTGGCTGTGTTGCAGGTCAGAATTTATTAAGATGTTTCTGAGGCCATGTGATTGAGTGCTCAGAATAACTGCACCCCAGGCTGGCTCCATGGCTCTGCTGGGATGCAGAAAAGGAGCCTGAGACAGGACTACAGCTGAGCAGCTACTGCTCATCTGGTCCCCCCACACACTGAAATTAGCTCTGTGCAGATCTAGTTACATATGCTCACTGTACATCAGACCAATTATAATGCAAAACTCTCGCTGGCTGCGTTCCGGGAAATAGCTTTCCTGTAGATCCTGCTCAGCAATGGGCTCAGCATAGCCAAGGCTATGTTTACAAGGCACCAGAAATGAAGGCACCAGGCACCAGTAACCACATGTGCCACAGTGTTCCACAGCACTGTGACTGCAGAAAGTGAAGTTGCCTTCCCATAAGCCCGGTTTTTTCACTCTCTTTTGCCCTCTGCCCTGAAGGAGGGTTTTGAAGGGGTGCATCTACACATGATTTGTTGAAGTGTTTTATGTTGCTAGTTGGTCTGCTGAAGTTCCATTTTAATGATTTAATTCCTGGTCTGGGTTGTTTGTAATATTACAGTGCTTGAATGGAAGTACTGGTTAGCTGTTGCTTGACTAGTTAAAGTAATTATGTTTTCAATAATTTACAAATAAGGCTTCTCTGATTTAAGTGTGTCAATGGCACAACTCTCAAAATGAAATTTTATGTTGGCTTTCATATTGTAGTGCACCATGCAAATACAGGTATGTCCAAATTTGCAATTATGCTGCCAATAACTCCTTACAAGCAATATCCTTGGAACACATGATGCCAATGTGAAGGTAGACAGCAACTTTCCAAGTAATGTATTAGATTGTGCATTAGATACATGCTATCTGGAACACTGGAGTTATGGATTTTAATTACAGCACTCTCTTCCCACTCTGATGAGGCAGTAAGAGAAACTATATGCTGTTATATGCTGTAGTCTTCATTTTACTTACTAGCAGCACTCTTATTTTAAAGTAGAAGATATGGAAAGCCCACCAACAAAACAAGAAAATCTGAAGTAACAGAAGAAAAGTTTTATTAAGTTTTATTGTTATTCCTTTAACCCAAATTACTGCACTAAAATTACTTCTTGCCAGGAAGACAGAAACAAAATTCAGTTACAAAACATATACCTAATGTGGTTTTGTTAATAGGAACTGCAGCTGAAGCCAAAAAGTTTTGATTTCCCTTGTTCCTTTTTTAATCTTTAGCATTTCTTCAGACTTTCCTAGAAGTGTCTCTCCATCTATGAAAAATACGTTATTTGTACAGTTTTAAAGGGATTTGAATGCTAAGGTTTCCTATTTTGAAATCAGCTGCAAAAAAGAGTTTTTGAGATTGACAGCACTGAACACTAGCCACAAAGTAGAGAGACAAAGTTCAGTGCTGCTTCCATCCCATGTGCTTAGCTTTGGGCATGTTTTTACAGTCCTGTTCCAAGGTCAAGAAAGGACTGGTGAGCAGAGTTGCTCAGATGGAGCAACAGGCAGGTTTTATATTACATACTGGAAGAAGAAAGAAATCTTGAAAATTTCTGTTTCCTACCACAGTGATACAGTTAAGTGTACAGGATACTGTTCACATCAGAAGACAAACGCTACACAGCATGTTCTGCCTGGTTAGGAGACTTTCTTCTTTTGAACAGACTTTGTAGAAAACCAAAAATTATGTATGTAGGGATCTTTGGGATAGCACATGGTAGGATCAATAAAAGAAGGGGACAGGTTTCATGTTATACATGCAAAAATATCTGCTGGCTTAAAGTACAACCATTACATTCTGCACATTATTTCATCATCATGGCAGCTGTCAGCCTGACCTGTACTAAAATGTTTTTAGTGCAAAATCTCTCTGCTATGTAACTGGAATACCGTAAGCATACCAAATCAAATTAGTAAACAAGAAATGGGGTGGGGGTTGGCCTATGACTTCTAACTTTTGTCAAAACATCACATGCAGATCTTCTGTTGATTCCAAGTGATCTTTTACACTGGTCAAAAAGACAAAGTTCAGATCATCACCTAACAGAAAGTTTGTTTTGGAGTTTGTGGTTCAAAGAGTGTTTTCAGAGCTAAGTCGTCCACTATTTACCTTTTTGTTTGTTTGGGGGTTTTTTTGATAAAATCTGTTTTTTTTGTTATTTTTTTTGTAAAATCTGTGTTTTATAGGTACTGGATTTTTAGTAGATATAAAGCACAATGCTTTAAGCTTCTCAAATAACAGTCCTTCAATAAGAAATTAACTATTACGTAAAGAACACAGGCTCTTCAATCAATCTTTCCATGAACATTGAAGTCTGCAGTATAGCAAAAACAGAAATAAAACTTGGATGGATAAAGACACACAACTGGATTGCATGAAAGCCTCATCCCTTTTTGATAAATATTGTGATCCCACTGAAACAAAATGCCCCAAATGATTATATGGAATGATTAGGCTATATAAATGATTACCATTTGGGGGAGCTGGGGAGAAATCAGATTGTGTAAAAATGTGTGATGATTGTCTATAAACCTGGGAACCTTCAGTACAAGGGACTGAAATAGCACAGGAAGGTTAAAAAAATAAATACCTCAATTTGACAGATCTGGGAGATTTGCCCTCTAATACAGAATGCTTGGGGATTATTCACACTTGCACTTGCACATATATGGGCCAGTCCTGAGCTTTAAAGGTGACACCTTTTCTAAGTGATATGAAATGGTAGTCTCATGGATGGTGCCAGCTGAAACTGGAGCTTGTGACCTTTCACCAAAGGCCACAGCACAGCCTCTGAGGAGGGCAGTGGGTAGAACTGCCAGGGGGGCTGACAGCAGACCCTGGGACAAACCCACCTTCCTGCTCTGCACTGACACACAGGGAGAGCTCTGGAAAGAGGGATATGGAAGGAGGTTGCTAAGTAGTTCTCCCCACTGGTGGCTAGCCAGGGATGTTGTTCAAATGTGGGCTTACATATTACTGATAAGAAGATAAACTCAGTTTACCATGGGTAAAATGTTAAGTATGAGATGTCAGCCTACAGGCAAAATGAAACGCTGAGAACTGACCTAGCAAACATGGACAGTATTGACTTTCCTCCCATAACCTTTACGTGCTGTCAGTATGGTTTATTAAAAATAAATATATGCAGTCCAGGATTCCTGTAAAGATTGAGGACAGATACAGACAAGGAATATAGTAACTAGGCATAAATTGTTGCTGTGGATTCTGTCTGCCAACTCGTGCTAGCAGACCACTGAGGCACCATAGTCCAAACTGACTACTGCCAGCACTCTCAGAGTCTTTTAAGAGTTCAGGTCCCTGAAAGTTGTCTCCACTAGCAAAGCCTCATCAGAATTAACATTTTCAGGAGCAACTAGGCTATGCAGTCCCTGACAAAAACATCTTGTCCCCCATCAGTTTGGAGAACAGATGCATATATACAACTGTCTGAAATTTGCCAAGTATGCCTCCAAATGCCCCAGCATGACCTGTCAGAACGAGGGTCCTCAGGTTTTTATCTGTCTGACTCTCACAGAGCATGCTCTTGCACCCTGGATTTCAGCTTCCCCACACTTCTCTCTTGTTTTACAAGAACCATGCTCAGTCTGTCTATCTGACACATGCAAAGCCCTCAGGCAGGCTGGTTTATAGCTCATGGCACCCCTAGACAGGACCTCCCAAACCATGAATTGAGTCAATGTTTAGTGGCAGTCTATCCAACATCCGTGTGATCCTTACTTTGAGTTTGGTGAAGGTAAGTGGCAGTGAGAAATATCAAAGATTTGCTGATTTTAATTGATTCAAAAACTGTATCCAGATAGTGGGGGACAGCCCATCTAGCTCCCAAGCACTAGCGTGCTTTTCCCAACAGCATGCTCTGAATGAGTATATTAAATGTCAGTATGCTTTGGGGAGATCTTCACACCTCCCTCCTGCTTGCACAGCAGAATCCTTTTCCATGGTAATCCCCAATCCTAAAATAACACAAAATAACCTCTGGTGGTGGTTGCTAGCAATACGCAAGTTCCTGTTTTCATCAAGTAAGCAGGTTAATTTTTGGCAAAGTTAGCCAGCTCATCACAGCAGAATCTGTGTATGTACGAGCTGTCTACAAGTACTCCTTATCCCATTAAACCCCTCCACACTAACACTTCATTTTCCGGCCTTGTGTAACTGGATCTGATAGAGTGGCAACCAGCAATATTAATGTCATGTATCAGAATTAACATACACTAATGTCCATGTTTCACAAACATTAATTCTCCATCAGAGTAAACCCAGACCAAAGTATAGTGAGCAACTTGTGGGGTGTGCTCACTGGTCTAGGAAAGGTCATTCACTGTAAGAGGCTCCTGAGTCTTCTTCCCAAGACTTTTAAAAGAGGACAGAGTCAGCTGTACTGCTGATAGTCTGTAGGTTGTTTGAGAAAGGTGAGTCTCTTCCCCCTAGATGTTGAATGCAACACAGTATTTCCTTGCAGCACATGTGGCTTCTGTAGCCACAAATGATAAATGAAAAAGAAAACATATTTTTCCACAGCTTTCATTTTAATGCAATCTTTTAATGCCTTTCATTGCACAGTGCACTTGCACAAGATTTCACTTTAAAAAAATCTTATGAAAATATGGCTCATTTGCTCTTTTACTACAGAAGTCAAACAGCTCTCACAACACTGCAGTGCATTCTTTGGTTCAGCTGTAAGATATTTTATCCCCTGTGCACAGTGAATCCAGCAAGCTTTCTTTACTTAGCTGAATGCTTCTTGACTATCTCAAGGTACTCCTTCACGTCATCAGGAGACCCCAACACAACAGGCACTCTTTGGTGGATATCCTCAGGCACTATATCTAGTACTGCTTGATGACCAGTTGTTGCTATTCCCCCAGCCTTCTCAATAACAAAAGCCATAGGATTGCATTCGTAGAGCAGTCTCAGCTAGAAGAAAAAAGTCAAAAGGGCAGCAAGTCAGGCCAGGCAATGCCAAAAATCATGAAATGTAAATATATTTGGCATCGGATTTTAAACCAGTCAATACTCTAAGTACTCATTTTTTCATATAAACATTGACTCAACAATGAAATTGTGTGGATTTTTCTTTTAAAAACACAGTGAATGCTGGATTTGCCCAATCTGAATGCTTTCTCCATAGCCGATGTTTGCATTGTGCTACCTACAGAGAGATAAAGCTTGTATGTTAAGACACAACTGTTAATGAAGAAGACCACATAGGACTGTGTGAAAATGAAGAAAAACACAAGCTCTGAGCATGCCACTAGGTTTCTCTAATGAATAACTGTATCTTATCTGCAACCTGAATCAATATTTTACAGAGAATTACAAAAGAGATCAAAGGTCTTTGTTGAATAAACAGTCCCTTTGTCAGTTTGTAAGTGTGTGATCTTCCCTGACTGACCATTGTCCTGGCAGATGCAGTCAGGCACAGTTCCTCCAGATGAATCCTGTTACCACATACAAGATGCAGATGGTTTTCTCTCCGGCAGAGCTTCTCCCAGTGGGCCAACTACATTTAGGCTCCTTACAAAACAGCTTGTACTAGAAATCTCAGGGTAATGCAGATTGTTCACTTTGTAATGTTCTATTCACTTGGGACCAGCACCACCAGTTTTGGCTGACATTGGTGCAGGGGAGCCTGTTTGAGCAGCCCACCCCCTGGTATGTTCCACAAGCTGGATATGTTTGCAGATAAAGGAGAAGTCACTGCAGTTGAAACAGGTGAGCAGCAGCCCTAAAACAGGTGTCTGATACCAGGCTGCTGTCACTTGTGACAGAGTGCAAGGGATGGCCATATCCACACAGGATATACAAGCCACCAAGTTACAAAACACAGGCTCTGTAATCAAAATATTGATCTTGATAGTGAAATGTCTACATAATGCAATGTTTTCTATAACTGGGCTTATTCAGGCTCACCTTTCCTTTGGGACTTTTGGAGTTAGCAGGATACAGAAAGATTCCTCCATACACAAGTGTGCGATGCACATCTGCCACCATAGATCCTACGTACCTCCCACCATATGGTGAGCTGCCATCCTACAGAAAAACATTCTAATAAAAGTAACTGTAGAACACACCAGGTTAACTTCCCCCACATGTCCCTTTAGCAGTCCTAACATCTTTCATCTCCATATTGTGCTTCATTGATAATACTCAAAGTAGTTTTGGGGACTATGTCAAAATCCACTTTATTTTCTAACTAGGAAAATCCAAGGAAAAGGAGTGACAGAAGACTTCAGCATAGATGAGCAGTAGTACCAAAACCAGAAAATGTATCCCAGCTCTCCACTGGCTCTAACACACCTGGAAAACACTGCATTTCCAATAGCAAAAACTCAAGTGCTAGGAATTGATATTGGAGCTTTGTCTGATCTAGCAGAAAAAGAATCAAGGAGCGAAAGAAGTGATCTTTCCTACTTCTCCCAACCATTTTTGCCAGCTTCTGCAATTTTTTTGTTAACAAAAAGTTAATAGTTGACTTCTGATGTTATTTCCTTATTTGACTCCCTATAGTACATTTTAATATCTATATAAACAACACCTTAAGCCTGGAAAGACGAATGATGAAAACATCAGTCTTTCAAAGAAAGATCAGGAAGTCAGGAAGGGACACTAACATTTAACAATAGTAGGTATTTCATAGTAGGCATTTCACTGCCAGTGTATTAACTTCAATGATGAAATGTGTCAGGCATGAGAATCTTTTATGGGCACTCCTTAGGGCTCTGGGCCTCCTGACACCAGGAAGTTGCACAACCACAAAGCAGGCCTTGAAACTACACCAGATTTTCAAGGGAGAGGCAGCCCTAGGACACAGCTCATGTTACCACTGAGCAACAAACCATTGCCATCTCCACTCTGCTCTCCAGCTACTCAGATGTTGCAGTGAGGAAGCAGCAATACAACACATCTTGATCAAATTTCTTCATCACCTGACAACACTTCCTCTCTACTTGATTATCAAATGCCCAGTTTTGCCTCCAGCACCACTAGTCAGGCCCTCATTCAGGAAAAAGATTCAAAAAGAAGAAAAAAGGAAGAAAGTAAAAAAATGCAAAAGAGGTGCAGCGCAGTATTGGAGAATGCTGAAATATCTGTTTACATCACTGCTGGTCTCATTAGCAATTCTACATCAAATTATATTTTAAATAGAAGGAAAGGAAAAGTTCTGAACAGTGCATGAACAAGTGAGTGATTGATCATAAAGCTGGAAATCATGAACGTTGTTTGTCATCAGAAAGTTGTTCTGAAACAAGACCTTTTACCTCAGGGAATTTCTTCTTTTTGAGATACTCTGTGATGGCAGGATCAAAATATTTAGCATAGCCTTCATTGAGACTGTAGATATTACCCTTCTTTTTGATTTTCACATCTCTTTCCACCAAAATGAATTCTCCAATTGCCTAACAATAAGAAAGAAAAAGTATTTGTTAACATTAATTGCTCATTTATTTGTAAACCAAGACAAAATCCAAAACCATACACAATTTAATAAAAATTTACTACCACTGTCAAGTTGTTAAATAATTCAGTACCTACAAAAAAGTAGTCTTTGCAGTCTACATGCTAGGTATTTTGTTTATCCATAAACACAGACATAGCATGAACCCTGGCATCATAAAAGCTTCTTCATACTACCATTCCAAGCATTCTCTATATTCTATGCCCAAAAAATGCTATTTGTAAATTCATTTATCTCCCCACCCCTTTGCTAGACTAACAAGAATGCAAATTTCAGAACTCTAAGGAGTTTGGAAACTGAGAGTGCTGGCTGAACCAATGCATAAACAACTTTAAATAGCTGCAGATACTCCAGCTCTTTTTAGCCTGGGCTAACTGGAAGCCTGTGACCAAGGACTGGTCTGTTTAGTTTTCTCTAAAGTAAATTTCCAAGTTACTGCTAAGAGTAAACAAAATAACATGCACGCATGCTCAAAGTTAAATCTGTTACTTGAATAAAGTAAAAAATACATGCATCTATTTAAGCTGCTACTAAACAGAGGGTACTAAGTTATATTTTTTGCAGCTTGATCACTGCAGGTTGTAAAAATTCAAGACTGGCAGGTGGCACACCCTGACTGATCACAAAGAAACATGCCACTAAAGCAAACTACTTTCTGCTATGATCAACATGACTTTTGTTTCAAAACTCATGGTAAATGCATGCTAGAACATCACAGCACTCACACACATCACTTACTCTCTTACACATCATGGTGGGATCTGAAAACACAGAAGGAGGTTAAATATTTATGCTCCTCTGGTTTACTAAGGTCCTAGCATTAAGGAAAAGACAAATAAGACTTAAAGGGTATTTTGTACTGCAGAAAACTGGTCATTTAAAATATCACATGATTACACATGCTGTGTATTTGCTCTGCTGACTCAGCTGTCTTCCTGTTGTTGAGTCACACATGGCACTGCTGCATCAGGCAGGCAGGATGCAAGTCTCTTGACATTACTGCTGGTGGTTTATAAGTACAAGTGCATTTATACCTCATTCCTTCACGCTACCTTGAATACTGCTCTTTTGGTTGATTTCCTGGGGACAAACAATTCTTATAGATAGTACCTGGTAATCCCTAAAACAGAAACAAATGAACAGAAGATATTCTCACCGGATCCAGCATGAAACAGTTGACACCTCCAGCAGAAGTGGCCAGTACCAGCATGGTGGCACTCCCATAGAGCGCATAACCAGCTGCCACCAGATTACGTCCAGGCTGTAAAGCATCTTTCCCAGAAGGCTGATCAGGGGACACCTGGAACAAGGAAAAGTATAGTCAATTTTATTTCATTGTTATTGCTGGTACATGACTGGACTCTGGGACAGGGACAGTCTTCTCCATTTCCATGCATGAGGCGGCACAGATGTTTCCATGGTCCCCAACTGAGATTCCTACTGGATGCACTAATACAAATTACATTTAGGATACAAACACACTGATCTGGAAATGCTCTTCTAACTAAGCCTAGCAGGAATGCGGGAAGCAGGAAAGGATTAAGGAGATAATAAAGAGCTATGTACCTCCTTGTAAGTGATGATGAACACAGCTCAGAGGAGAACTCAGAGGCACAGTTGAAAAGAAATGAAGCATGACTCACAGAGTTCAAAGTACTTCGGATTTTTTTTTTGCTTTCTTTTTCTTCACACAAAAATGAAGTTGAAAATAGCTACTTTGGGATATATGACAACATGCAAAAGACGATTAAAATGGACAGTTGGGTGTGTTTTATCTGATTTACTTTTTCCCCCATGTTGTGACCTGTAAGTCTGGTATTTCAACCTCCTTCAGACAGGGTTTCTGCTTTTCAGAGTGAATGAGACACTTCAAATGCACATGACATGTTTCAGCTCTGGTTTGTTTTTGAAGCCTGTCCTCAGGCCAACAGGACTGCTAGTACAGAGAACAAGAAAAACCCGAAAGCACATTCCCCAAGCAGATGACAACCACGTGGTGTTTTGTCTCAACACAAATATTCATGAAACCTAAGACAAAATCCAACCCCTTTTCCAAGGGGTAATTTCATTAGCTAGCTAATTAAATATCAGCTAGGCATCCATGTACACATAAGTCCTTCTTTTTCTAAGAGACTAATTCTAATCCTGACTAATTCAAATTCAAATCCATATGTCTGTGAAATACTAGACTTAACTTAAAGCTGGCTCAGAGTATCTTTCACAAGCAAGTTTAGTTAGATTTTATTGTCTTCCCATGCAATTTTAGTTCACCAAAAGCTGCACAATAATAATTTTGCCTGTTCTACATGAGAGAATTTTACCTTTTTATAAATTGCAAAGATGGTCCCAATGGACACAAGACAGTCAATGTTTGATGAACCATCTAGCGGGTCTATGCAGACTATGTATTTACCCTAGAAATACAAAAGAGGGAACTAGATTAGTGACAGTATTTATCCACTTCCTCCAAATAAAAACATTTCACTAGGTAAATTTTCTCAGAGACTTATACAGCAAAATAAGCTAAAACGCCTTTATAGGTTATGAAGGAACTGAATTCAAACATCAGCAATTCTTTGGCCCAGAATTCATTCTTGATAACAACTGTGATTTGTGCCAAACCAGAAGCTGAGAAATCTTCAAAGTACATAGCAGATGATAACACAGAAAAAGTGAAGTTTTCTCATATATTTTTTAATATGAGGGAAAAAAAGGGGGAATACTTTAATCAGTTCAATTTCAACTGTGTAATTGAAGTCAATCCTTTCATATCCACCATCTGGGCTAGGCTGCACTTTCTCTTTGGTTACAACATATCTTTGTGAATAACAAATAAAAAAACCAAAATGAAGATCAGCCTTTTTCATGCAGAGCTAAAGACTCTATTTTACCTCTACCTATGGAGGTATTAAAAAGCTCCTTAATGGCTGCCATGCCTAAACTACACATTTTCCTTTATCTGTGCTCTGAAATAGTCAGGTATTGATCTTACCCTGGGCTTTTGGGGGTCAAAAAAGAAGTCTCTGCCTTATTGCTGGATTAAGGAATCCTGTAGATATAGGAAATTGACAGTACAGGAGAAAAAACTGAATTAACTGTACCTTTTAAATATTTTGGTCCCCCATAATTTTATTCATAGGGGTTTTTTGTTTTTTTTTTTTTAATAATAGTGGGTAACAATAGTGTTTATTTGTTTTTCATTTGATTTTATCCTGCACACCAGAAACTTAAATTTCAGTTCAGCAATGCTCTGCTCTGCAAGTAGGATTTTCTGGTATGCATTGATAAAAACACTGTATTGGCTCACATTAGTTTAGAAAACCATTAATACTTAAGACTTCCTCAGTGATCTTTGGGAATATTTGTTCAGATCTAAGGAAATCCAATGCCTAGAAAATCAATTTTGAAGATTTCTCAACAGGGAGAGACAAAGGAAACCTTTTATTATACTTTGTAAATTATGTTTTTGCTGTTCATTTTTACTAAATTTTTATATTTTTACATAATCAGACCAAAATATTAGCTGGGAAATGGGAGGAACTATCCCACAACAAGCACATGCAGGCTTGTGAATATAAATAATAATAAATGTAAAAAATGTTTTTGTTTCATTGCTGCTAAGTCTTTCATAGGCTTCAAGAAGAATTTTCCTGAATTAAAGACCTTGATATTTGACCTGCAGAGAACAGCTCATCAGTGTCTTACTCAAAAAGTGACATTTCAAAAGGGCTTGACTGACTCAGAGCATAGTTTCACAGGTCAGATGGTATGAATGAAATGTTTTCTCTACACTAAGAAAAAGGTGGGAGAAAAAGAAGGTGAGGAGGAACAATACATTAAAAAAATAGAACCAACAAACATTAGTCTGGAGAGCGAAAATGAGAGAAAGAAGAAATGTTGACTAACACTTTTCCAGCCATCAGCCCCACCTTCATTTGCCAGTTTAGGAAAGTACCTGCTTTCTGAAACTTTTAGCTCAGTTTTACTTTTTCAGATGTGGAGCAGTATACCTGTATGGGCTGATCTGAAATCAAGCAGGGAGAACTTTTAAAGTTACTAACCTGTTTTTCAGTTTCCACTATCACAGCATCTTTGTTTTCTTCAGACACAATAACACATGTACTGAAGGATGACTTGAGCATGTTAATCACCAGATCATTGGAAAGAATATCCAGCTTTTTTACTTGATCTCCAGTCACATTGGTAGACCCAGCAATTCCATAGCTAGAGCAATTGCAAGAGAGAGCATTTCATGAGAATACAGCACTGCATCTTCTTAAGTGTTCTGTTTCTTATGCCTGTAAAACCTCCTGTAAACATACAGCACTTTCAAATGACATCTCACCTCTCTAAGCCTGTTTTTTATTCACTGCCCAGTGAATTCTTGCTGACACACGTTGCCATTACCTGTGTTTGCATATCTAGAAGTTGCTGACAAATACAAAGCAAGGGATTGCTTTTCAATAGTTTGTAAACTATAGTTAAACACAGCCAGACCAGGCTGTGAAGGCTGACTTACAGCTGTGCTTTTTAATGAGCTCTTAAGACCTATATATTATTCCTGAATTCTAGACTCTGCATACCCCAAAAGCTAAGAATTCATTAGAAATTTTATGTTTTAAAAATACATGTATACTTTAAAAAATATGAATATATATGTGAATCTGACCACACTAGTTATGCTATATCCTCAGTATGTAGTATACTCCTGATTAGCAATATGATATGCAAATTGCAGCAGAAGATTGTTCACAGATAAATCAACCTATTTATGGTTTAATGTTTTCAGTTTTGATTTGAAGTAGTGAATGTTTCCTTAGGAAAAGAACTGAGAAATACAAATACGAAACACAAATCAAATGCTCCAAGCTAATCAGAATCAGACCATCTGGCATACGGAAATACCAGACCTTATGATAGGTGATTTTGTAAGCACACAAAGCAGAGAAAGGGGAAGTTTAGCTCTTAGAAGAGAAAAACAATAGCAAGCTCAGCACACATTCAGATAACTTTTATGTACTTCAGCTGCAGTTAATTGATTAGGCTGAACACTGGTACTTCAGGTTCATGTAAAAACAGTGAACACAGTACTTTATGCAATGCATTGCATTTCTTCAGTTAAATGCATGAGACAAAGAAAAAGACCTGGCATAACTCTCTTTCTTTCTCTATGCTACAGTGACTTGAATATTATTCCACAACTGTGAAAGTGCTTTTGGAAAAAAATGTACTTTGAACACTGTGCTTATGAGTAGAGGCACAGCAGCAGAACAGCTTCTGCACCTCATCTTTTGGGGACTCCTGGGAGGGGAAGATAAGGTGTGGAGCGTGCAGATGGGAAGGGTCTGCATGTCTTCCACAGCTGCCCTGCACCTCCCCTGCTGAGCAGCACTAAGCATATAGCTGAGTCTGAGGATGGTCCAAAGAAATGGACTGCAGTGACGCCAACTTGTTCACATTCCCTGACAGCAAAGCAAAATCTCACCACTGCTTATAAAATGCAGTACCACAGTAGGAGATGTACTGTTCAAGGAGGCTTATGAGTCCAAAGACTGCTACCCCAGCACTGATAGAGTTAAACCCACTGCACAGGGGATCATTAGGCAAGTCCATGGGCACAGATGCCAAACCTGTGGGCAGCTGTCTTACACACATGTAAGACACAAAAGGAACAGGGCATTAAGCTTACAAATCAGATTACAGCTGGGAAACCCTGGTCTCTATTGATAGATATAGGAGACATATGAAAGGGCTAGTACATAACAATTAAGAATTACCACAGTTACATGCAGTCTGAAGTCAAAATGGAAAAATAGTTCAAATATACATAAAGTGGAGGATTTTTGCCTTTTTTCTTGTTATATTTTCCTCTGCATGTCTTGTAGAGGCAAATTCTTTCTCTTCACAACATTTTTCATTAAGTAATGAAGTAGCCCATGTCTAACATCTTGATCAGCACACAACTGGACGTATGAAGAAACTTAGGAGGATTAGTTACCTACAAGCAGTTTCAGCTATTTTACATTTCAAGAGTTCCAGATTCCTTCGGATGCATCTCCAGAACAACATCCCTCTGACTGGCTGACTACAGACATGGATGTTCCTGACCTGCACACTTTCTACATATCCATAGTTTCACAGAGAAACTAGTTGCTATGATGCACTATGAAAAAAAAAGTCTGAGTTTGATTCAACATCTCAAAGCATAAAATGGTGCTTTGACATTAAGCAATACACAGCAATTCAGCCATATTTTGCCAGGATTTGTCTTTCAGTCTATTTGGTCTTATGGCTCCAGGCACTTGCACCTGCTGAAAGTATTCATCAAGTTCTATTACAGACAGACATTTCTCAAAGATTGGATGCCTTATACTACTGAAAAATCACAGGACCTGAGTCACTTGAAAAAAATCAAGAAACCAAGATACTAAAGGAGTTACCTTCAGCTCTGTGCAAGAGGATGGGTTGATGTAACCACACTCACAGGCTTTTCTGGTGAAACAAATACCCATTCCCATCCTCATCCCGATACCCAGCCCCCCGGAGGCAGTAGGATGCCCTGGACCCGCGGGGATGCGGGAAGGCGCGGGGTGCATCCCGGGACTCACAGGTTGGCAATGCCCGCTTTACGGACGGCGGTGGAGATGGCTTTGATGGCCGTGCAGAGCGAGTTGAGGAGCTGCGTGAACTCCCCGCTGCCCTTCGCCCGCCTGCCTTCCTCCATCACGAAGCGGGTCATGGTGATGACATTGGTGTCGAAAGCGG
>VYXD01012048.1:583275-602647 GCA_013397195.1 Hylia prasina | reverse complement strand
GCCGCCGGCACCGCCACTTGCCTCGGCGGGCCGGGGCGGGGACATGGCCGGGGCGGGGACAAGGCAGCGGGAGGGCGGGGGCAGAGACCCCACCCCTCCGTCCCGCAGACGCTGTAAAAGAGTTGTTTTGGTTTGTTTGTTTGTTTGTGTGGGTTTGTTGTTTTTTTTTAAGCAAATCCTGTCTTCATGCATTGTGCGGGGAGAGGCGAGGGAAGGAAAGAAGGATGGATGGAAGGATGCTTTGCTTTGGGCATTCGTTATGTGAACGGCACAGAGAGTCCCGATCGACACACGGGCGCTGGGAGTTCTTAAGTGTTCGCAGCGGCCGCACTTCAGTGCTAACGGCCCTGAAACAGTGCCCCAAATTCACGCTGGTTTCATCACTTGATTGCAAAACTCTGTGTGTGTCACTGCAGATTACAGCGAACTGCGCACAACCTCCAGAGCAAGGTTAGTATCTTCTGCTGCACAGGAATGTTCTCAGCCTGACTCTTCAGTACAGGAAAAACATATTCAGTAACCGATTCCATCAAGTATTGACTTACTCAGTTTACAAGAGATCGTGTTAAGCCCACGTGTCTCAGCCTTACCCAACATCATTAAAAAAGCTGCAAGGAAACAGCCCGTGGAAGCTGGACTCGATTAAACTTTTACTACAAACTCTCCAAACCTGTTCAATAGAAAGACACAGGCTGAGTCCCAGTTCAAAAGCTAGAAGTTAATGCACCTCACACAATACTGCTGCAAGGGAATCTAGACTCTCCTGAACCTCATTTCTCTTGGTTCTAGCCTTTCTGATTTTGCATCAAAATCAAGCAATATATTTTGCTGCTTATGTTTGATCCGACAAATCCAAGCACTAGTAAGGGAAACCAGGTTCACCCAAAACCTGACCCTAGATACACCATTTCACACAATAATTTGACAAACACAGACCTGAATATGGGTGTTCTACTCAGATTTGTTGTACTAGTTATTATTTTATATTCATGTTATCTAAGAAGATGAATATTAAAAAGAAATAATTTTCAGCAGAATACATTCATGAGTTGAATAAGCCGAGTCTTGAATTCTAAGTTGAAACTACAGATTGGAATCATTTCAAGTGGTGTCAAACACAGGGCAAAAGTCTTTTACAAGATGCACGTCTTTGCATATATATACATTCTATCTTCATGCAAAGCACACTGCGTATCTGTGCATTAAATGCTTCAAAGGTATGCATAAATGTCTTCTCCTGAAAGTGTAAACAACTTTGACCTAATTTATCCATGCCCAGTATTACAGACACTCCTGAAGATATTAAATATGAGTAGTTGTAATGCTCTTCTGAATGAGATATTTCAGTCTTTGGCAAGTGGTCAACAGCCCAGTATCATAAAAATATTCTTTTAGAGGCAGGTGGATTTGGGAAAATTTACAAAACATGGAAGTTAACTCATTTTTTAAGGGTGAGCACTGCTTTACAATTATTTTGAGCACCTCCTGCAATCTCAATAGTAGAGAATAACAAATAGCAAACCCCCAATAAAATTTTAGATGAGTACACTGGAACTGGGTAGCAGCAAGTAGGCAGAACAACCTGGAATATATGATTTATGGTAACAAATGTCTCTGATTAAGGACAATTTGCCTTAAATGTGACCACTCTAACAAGTACATCAGTAATCTGCAGGAAGAGCTGTATTTCAGTATAAAATAGTCAAGATCAGTTCAAAATATACCTATGGTTTTGATATCTGTGCCTGAGGATAACTAACAGGGAAGATATACTGTACTTGAGTTGATGATGAGATTTTATCTCAGAACTGTTGGGGTTTGTGAGATGGGTGGGAGATGAGTTTTACTCCTCCATTCCCACTATGGAAGCCAGGTTGAAACAAGTACTGTGAACTGAAATTGCAATCATTTGAAAGGATGCTGCTTTCATACAAGTCCATCCAAATGTGCATGTTCTACTGTGGGGAAGAAAAATTTTCAGCCCATAGAGCATGCCCTTTATCTTCTCTATTTGAGGCAACTCAATAGAACATTGAGTTTAATCCACCTCCACACGCCTGGCCAAAGAAGGTATGCATACACTGGTCATTTCTGGAATTCCACTATTAGTATAGAAAGCTGACATGACTTGCTTAATATCAAATGGTTGAAGGTAGACAAGCCATGCAGCCATGCAGCCCTACAGCAACCATACTATTTGGTAACTATAAAGTCAGTGTAAGATTAAAAGTAGGCTTTACATGTTGTGAACCTTTGGCTTTAGAAAACAGTAGTTAAACATTTACCGAAAATGGATCTCTGGATTTGAGAAGGTCAGTCGGTGCTGGTTGACTAAACATTGCTGAAACAGATCACTTCTATACAGAAGAAAACAGGGACTTGTTTGCACACAGATGACGTCAACTAGACACAGTTCACAGCAGTTTTAGAACTGTGAGATTACAAATACATGTAACTACTTTGAAACAAACTTTTCTCCCAGTACATAGAATCCCAATTGCATAATTATCTCATCAGATAAACACTGATGAGAAATCCTTCATAATAAAGGCTGCCTCTTGTAGGTTCAAGTGACAGCCAAAAAGACAATAGGAGTGGAACCCCTTCACAAAGGACTTTTTCTTCCCCCCTTGATGTAAGAATGTTCATGTGAGAAAACCAGATTATATCCCACTTTTGCTGAAGAAGAACTTTCTTTGTGCAGGAGTCTCACGACTGCAGAAGTTTTGTGCTGGTTGGGTGGACAGAGAGTATGATCAGGCGAGTTACACTGAGATCACTTGCAAGGCAATGTCACTCCACCAGTGCAGATGCTCTCTGCTGTGTGATGCCATGATGATGGGGCAGCTTGAAGGGGATGAATGAGGCAGATCCTGGCTGCTGCAAGAGATGGATCAGGGTGAAAAGGGAAACTGCACCCATGAAACCAGGAAGATTTCTAGATGTACAGTCAATCTTTTGCCTTATTTGCTTCAGAAAGTGCTTCATTTTGCCTATGTGAATTTCCTATGTGAGAAAGGGCCCACACGTAGGCAATCGAATACAACATTGATTTACAACTGTGACAGCAAAGCACTTCACCTCTCTGGACACAGGTGAAATATAACAAGTGGCATGAACTGATGTTTAAACATAGGTAATTATGAGTACTAATTGGCTAAAAGGTAACTTCTTTGTGTAACAGATGTAAAAGGGGCTTCATCTGATATTATACAATTTAGTACTATAACTGATTAAGAAGTGGAGATGAACTATAAGGTTGATATTAATGAATGTGAATGGATTTTTCCCGTGCCTGGTGCCCTCTTGTGGGAATGGGAACACTGTCAGCATTTCAGCATGACACCAGCTCCTGTGGGAGTACCTTTGCAGTTTTCTGGAGGGGGACAAAGCACTTAACTTGCAGGCAATAGATCCTGGAAAGGAAGTCTATATGCCTCTGAAATACTGATACTGAATCACAAGTTTTATATCTCTGTACTTTTTACTTATCCACAAGATTCCACCAGACAAGTAAAACAAAGATATTAAATGTAAGTTACTGTGTTTGCTAACACTTCTCACCTTGTAAAATGTATAAACTAAAAGTATTTTAAATAATCACACCAAGTCTATGTTAAAAAAAAAATTAAAAAACAAACAACCAAACCAAACCAAACCAAACCAAACCAAACCAAAACAAAAAAGCCAGAAAGAAACCCCAAAACCACAGTTAAAACCTGGTTGAGATTTCAGTGCTGAGAGATCAGATTTTAAAACTGAGCTAGGAAGGTAATTAAAGTGGAGTTGTAATTATATAGTTATAACAGCTCCCTTTGCAGAAATAAATAATTTCTGTCAATACTGAGTGACATGATGTCATGGTTACATGACACAATTTGTCAATGTAACAACCAACTGAAAAAACAAAAAATATATATTTTTTTACATTTAATCTATAAATCTGCAAAATTCAAGATTGATGGAGGAAGAACACTTGGTATAAATGATCAAAATCCATTCTCAAACTCTAATCATAGATTGCTGGGAGATATTTTCCATTAATGTCCTTGCAGATTTATTTCCTGTGTTAAATAACTATTTATATTGTAGTATTTCCAAGTATAACCTGTTTTTCAGATCCTGTTCTTCCAGAGGCATTACATGGACAGTGTCACAGAGGTTCAGAGGTCCAACTCATCATTTTGTAGCTATGGTAATTTTAAGTGTACATGATTCAATTCAGAATTTCTAGATAATCTGTGTTAATCAGCAGAACCAAAACTGTTTTCCTACATAGGTCCAGAAGAGTGGTTGGCTTTTCTAGGTTTATCGACAGTGTGAGGAGGGTCTGATCTGAACACTTCTAGCAGTGATATACATACTACGAAGCATGGTGCAGAAATTAACATAATATGCACAAAAGACTTCATTTGTGTGAACAATGAAAAATATGGCCAGCACATGAATGAGGATGGTTTAGATGGTCATTCCCTGTTCATCTTTATCATAATTATTCTGTTCCATGCCTGAAGTACAGTCAACAAACCTATTTAAAATTACTGATGACTGTTACATTTTAAAACCTCATTTTATCCATAGTATGCATAGTTTGCCACAGTTTCTGAATTCTGAATAAGGATTAGCTACTCCTTATAATCATGTTGTGGTGTAGGGAAGGTGGTAAAGAAAACCAAAGGAAAAACTTTATCCTGTGCCACACAGAAAAATTGTGACTGCATGAAAAGCTTACTGGTTGCTTTGGGAATTCACTCAGTTTGAGAAAGAATGAAGAAAAATGGGATAATGATGTATGTAACTCAAATATACAAGAATTGGATTTGCATGTATTTTCTTTTGCTCTACTAACTTCATATTTCTTTGGTGGTACAACTGTGAAAAGTATAGAAGAAAGTGGAGAAGGTACACACCGAGCACATACAGGGCCAGCTCTGGAGAACTGAAAAGAAAATTGAACACATACAGCTAGGACATTACTGCTAGTAGGTATGACTTTAAAAACGGGAATGATAGGCGGGTAGAAAGAATACTTTAGATTGCTAAAGAGTCCATTTGATTGTGCTAAAATTAATAAACAGCTCAAAATCCTCTTACATTAACTAGTTATTAGGATAATGATTAAATCCTGTTCTAAAGTCAGATTTCGTCTTAAAACTTGCCATCATTGCTGCAAATAGTCTTTCCTTACTGATGGCAGTAGCAGCAAAAACATTTCCTTTTACAATGAGAGTATCAGACACGCATGGCCATTTTGTTCTTTCCATGTACAGCCCTTAGCATCTGGGATCTAGTCCACAATTGAATTTTGCAGGTGACAGTGCAATACAGAAAAGAAGGCAGTCATCACTCCTGCCTATACACATTGAGCAACTTTGTCTTGACATCATATGCTTCTGTTGTTACCAAATTATCTATTGTAAAATCAAATTCACCCATTCATGAGTACATGTACAGATTTAAATGAAAAGCATAATTTTTAAGACCACTCAAGGTTCAATTATATGACTCACACATGTGGAAGGCTTGCATAGGCTAAATGCCAGCCCTTGTCTTGCATGGTCCCAGTGCCAGTTCATCACACAGCTGACAAGGCTGATACCCAAAACACAGTATGTGTCAAGACAGGAAGAATTCAATCTACTAGATGGCAGTGTCAGAATCAGGCTTTTGATCACTGGGAAAAATACTTTCATTTGCTCAAGCTCCAGTATCCAGGTGTACAGGTTCCCATTTGATTTTAGAATGTAGGTATGAGAGCTGAGTGGCATATTTAGCTCAGGGTTTACCTCCTGCAGTGCCAACTGGAGGTGTTGCTTAGAAGAAGATGTGATCCTGGCCTGCACACTTTCCCTTCCTACTCCTTCCTTACATGTGTGGACTAGAGCAGCTGGAACATGCACCCCTGTCACTGTAGTCCAGCTATTTTGTGATCAATAACCTAATAGGAAGCCATCACCTAAACACTAGTGCATTGCAAGATATGGCTCTGCCACCCTTGGAGACTGTTAGTTTATTAGGCAGGGGTATCTCTTTCTGTGAATCTGAGGAAAGCAGCATGAACAGAGAGAAGGAAACAAGGATACCACGGATATGGCTGAAGAAGCATTTTTTAGTGTGACTCAGACGAAATCACAGAGTCACAGAACAGGTCAGGTTGGAAGGGACCACAGTGGATCATATGATGCAACCTTCCTGCTCAAGCAGGGTTATCCCAGAGCGCATGGCACAGGATTGTGTCTAGATGTCCTGAATATCCCCCCTGAAGGAGACTCCACAACCTCTCAGGGCAATCATCATAAAATAGTGTCAGAAAAAAAATGAAATCAGGCGCTCAGTTATAGACTCTTCATTTCTGACCAAGTCACTTGGTTTACTGCCGTCTTGCCCTAGGCAGAGAGACTGTGCAGTACCAAGGCTCTGCCATCAGATGGCAATGCTTATTTGACAAACTCTGCAGAATCAGAGCCGGGAAGCTCCCCGAGGGCAGAAAAAGGCTGGTGTGGGCAGCTTCATGTGTCTCTTCCTCGAAGAGAGGCAGTGAAGCTCTCAGCACTGATGGTGACCAAGTAAATGGAGAGGAACTGGAACTGCTCTCTCCATCTATACCAGAAGACAAGAGACTGCCACTGTATTTCAAACCAATTGCTAATACAAAATCATCATTAAGTCCTACTGGAAACTTGCATTCATTATCCCAAGGTCTCTGCTTCTGCTCACTGAATACTTGATGCTCTTTGCATTGGTGCTCTCAACCTGGTTGCTTTCAGTTTCCAGTGGTTCAGCAGCACATAATTAGACCTTCTGCATTTAACATTGTTACATACAGCTGTTGGTGATGACTGTGATTATTATTTTTAGTACAGTAGTTGTTAAGGATGAAGAGTGTGATTCCATGGAAGCATTTATTGGCACTGTACAGAAAGAGAGGAAAATCACAGTCTTTGCCTTACACAGTCCACAGTTTAAGAAGAAGAGAGAACAGAAATAAAGAGGCATATAAAGATGTTCCTGGTTTTACAGATGAGCTGCTGCAATGCTTCCACTGCCATTCAAAGCTTTACTGTCAGTTATTCACCTTTTCCTTTTTGCGTGGTGCAGTCTAATGTTGATCTGTGAATGGCATTCTGCTAATATGTGCAGAATATATTACCTTAAGGAGAGAAAAAAAACTAAAAAAAATAAATGAGTTTTGGGGAAAATAATAAAAAAACCCTGCAAGAATTACATATATTGAGTAAAAAATAAAAATAAAAAATTCAATATTCAAATTATATGAGACTGCCAAGTAACATATCCCTAGCTGTTCCAGCTTACATAAAAAAACCCAGAAAACTGTACCTCTACATTCAGTACTTCCTTCAGTTTGCAAACCCAAATTGCAGGTTTGGCCATTTACAGGCTGAATACCAAAATTAAGTAGGCCCTATGAGTGTTTTGTGATGTGAAACCTTTATGAGAGAGAAGGAGTCAAAATATCCTGTCCTCAGTTTCCACCAAGTCTTAATTGCAAAGGATGAACAAGCACTGTCAAACTCTAGGCACAGCTAGAAGATGATTTAGTGTTTTATAGGGGAAAGAAGATACCTGTTTTTATCATGGCTAACAGGATTTCTCTTTCATGGCACAGATACAGGCCTTAGTAGGGCATTATACATGTATTGTATTCACTACAGATGTAATAGCTGCATAGTGCTCACAGTGAACTAGATGGTCTAGAGCAGAGGTCTCTAAACATTTTTGTCATTGTGCACCCATGTAAGTGAAAAGTTCTTGAGTGCATTCCAATATATGTATGCTTATTTATAAATTATAGAAATTATATACATATAATACCATTGTAATGTTAGGCACAGTAATAACATATACACAAAATAGGAAATGAAAAATTATGACAAAGATAACATTTCAAAATTCTACTTTATTTAATTATTTATTGATAGAAATATGCTTTCTTCCTGCACCACGGTGTCTTGTCTTGGGCATTCCATGGGGTGCAGGAATGCTAATTGGGAGATGACTGCTCTACAGACAAAACTTGTGAGGTCTAATATCCATTATCTCATATCCAGCCAAAAGGATACTTCTGTTCTGATTTACACAGAATATGACATGGCTCTCCATATCCATTTAACCTTTATGTAGTGGATGGCTGCAAGCAAAAGGTGTTCACAGGTGAGAAGGACTTAAAGAGCTATGTTAAGACTGACACCTACAGATTAATAAGATTCTGGGATCTCACAGAGCAGACAGAACAGGTTTTGAGAGAGAAAAAGATGTACATGGCTGCTTGTTTACTTGAGCATTTGAGCATTTGAGTATTTGAGCATTAAACCAGATTCATGCAAGTGTTTTTTAACAGCATTTTGGGAAATACTTCCATTTCCCAAAAAATGAAATGTAATGGAGAAGTGCTTTAAAAAAAAAAAAAGAATGAGATTAAATCATATAAAAGATTAGATATTGGGAAGGGGAAAAGTGAAAAGGGGAGGGCAGACAAACAAGGAAACAAGAATGGAAGAAAAATATTGTTGCACTACTTTCGAACAGGAATTAGTGTAGCTTATGAAAGATGCTACACAACAGGTGTGAAAATGTCATGGCAGAATATACAGATAGTTTCTCCAATGATAACGCTGTCTTTTAAAACACCTTTTTGCAATCCCGCACAGGAACTTCATTCTCCCTGATTTTTACGTAGTAACTTTATGTAATACAATCTTCAGTTCCCAAACTTGAAAACATTCATATTTAACCATAATTTATCAATATATACTATATTATTGCCTTTGTAATACTTTAATATTTTCCTGATATACTAAGGCAATAATATAGTATACCTCAGAGAAACCACTGAGGCAAAAGACCTTGAGTTCCCAGTCCTGCTTCCACTTGGGCAGATCTGTTAATGCACAGACTCCTGAGAGCCCCCCACCTAAAGCTAGCTGTGAGATACCTGCTCTCCCTCTCACAACATCACATGGGAATTTCTTTGGTCTGGTCACATAAACATAGCTGAACTCTTAGGACTGCTGTGAGACAGAACAGTACCCCCTTGTCAGATTTTAACAGTCTGAAAGCTTTTCAACTACAAACCTAGGGCTACTCAAGCTTTTGAGGAGTTTATCAGTTTTTGTCTGAAGGGTCACATTTCTGCAAGTAACCTGAAGGCTGCTGTGAGCACCAAATCTTAAACTAAATCTTAGCCAATAGCCTCTGCATATCCTACACCATACCACAGTTGTTTGGCTTATAACCCAATTCTGACATTTATACAGTGTCATTTGATCCTTTCACACAGAAGGATAAATTGGATGAACCACACTTAGAGCTAAAAATGAAAACAGATTTAAGCAACAGATAGACTTCTTGACCTCCCGCATTCTTCTTGGAGACAAAAGCTGCAAATGAGCCATAAGCTGCTGTGGCAATGAAGAAACTCACTGACTGTTTTTTTGGCAACTTTCAGATCTATGAATGTTTAATGATACATTTAATGTAAAATAAATCCTGTTCTCACATTTAGCCCATTTTTTTTTTCACTAATTTACCTTTTTCTTGTCTACAATCTAAACTAAGTAGTTTCAGATGTGGAAAAGGCCTGTGATGTTCTACTTTTTTTTTTATTTAATTCACTTTAATATATTAACATTTGTGCCAGGGAATGCAGGCTCTATACACAAAAGCCTGTTTGAATAAGTACAAAATTTCTGAGCGGGCATGAGTTATGGTTATTTTGCTTAATATAAAAGAATTTTGCTGCAGGTATACCCTGTTGGTAGAGATTATATCCTCTACTCAAAGTTAAATTATCTTGTCAGCAAATTTTTGTATCCTGATTTTACATAAACTACACAAATATTTAGCAAGTGTGTTCTTGCTTCCCACTGAACTACTTTTGCTTGAATACTTTTTTATGAAAGCATTGCTATCTAAAATGGCTTGGGGAATGTATGGCATTACTTTTTAATGAAAAGCTAGACTGGGGATTCTAAAGGAAGAAACAAAACATCCATGTGCCACCTTTGTTGCTGGTTGACTGGTATTCTACAACTAGGACTGTGGCAGGACCATACAGGGTTTCTGCACAACACCATGCACACTCTTTTTAGCCCATGTTCCCTGAGCTACATATCTTCAGACCCTGGTCACAACTGCCCTTTCCTTCTTAAAACCAAGGTAGGAGTGATTTTTACAGGCCGACAGAATTTGAATAACAATGCTGGCAGAGCATATCAACAACAGGGAAAAGGTAAAGGGTTTTGTTGCCTGATGGTCCGAATAAAAATGAGCTCTGAAGAGATATGAAGTAAAAAAGGAAGATATACAAATGAAAAAGAGTGTTTCTCTAAAATAAGGAGAGTGTTTGAATGAAGAACATAAGTCAGTGAAATATTGGGAGTCTTACTCTGACAGAATACCAGGCCACCTCTATACTAGGGTGTATTTAAAATCTGATTTTGAATGCTTGTTTTGGAAACATAAGTCTGTTTTCTAGATCTGAGTTTTGACTTCAGGAAGACATGCACTGCAACTGTTGG
The DNA here is from genome assembly GCA_013397195.1 of Hylia prasina. Classification (NCBI taxonomy): domain Eukaryota; kingdom Metazoa; phylum Chordata; class Aves; order Passeriformes; family Sylviidae; genus Hylia; species Hylia prasina. Next base: position 592,109 of record VYXD01012048.1, on the reverse strand, counting down.
GATAACTCTTACTTATTTTTTGAATGGTCTTTGGTGTCTTGCTGGCTGAATAGCACTTGTGTGATATATTGTCTCCTTCTCTGCCAAGAAAATCTGGAAGGGTGTGATCTTTGCCTATAATTTTGTTCAGTCACTAAAGAGCATGCTGTTAAACTTGTCTGAGGTGACTGCTCTCACTGGCATTCAGTTTTTACTTTGAATTCTGTTTCAGGTATTGGTTTCTTTGTGGTTTGAGGGGTTTCTTTCTTATACTGCCAGCCCTGGTACGTCAGTCGATTGCTGAAGTTCTTAAAAGCTTTGCATCACTATTAAAAAGGAAGACTCCACAGCTCAGACTTGATTAACATCTTTGTAATCTGGGGAAAAGGAGATGATGTGTGGTGTTCCTCTTCGATCTCAGTCTGCTCAGGAAGTTTAAGATTAAAAAGCTGGGAAAAGTCATTTTACCTAGAGAAGTAAGCAGATGTACTCCTTATAGAAAAAAGGAAGTAAAATCTTGGCCAAATGGGTGGTTACTCTTTTATATTTTCCTGGGTTTGGAACTTGTAATTATGTTTTCAATCTGTTAATTTCAGTTTACACAACAAAACAGAAGCAGAAGGTTGCTGGAAATGCTGATTGCTTTGAAAAAACAGACTACAGCTATGGCCAAGATAAATGTGCTTTACTGAACAAGCAGAGCAAGAGCTATCTGGTAATCAACACATGAACTAAGGTAAATAGTGGCATATTTGAAGCTGGCACCCTATAGGAACTTAAGGATATCTTATATCTGAACAAGAAATGAAAAATTGATTTATGTAAAGCTGCATGCATTGAAATGAGGCATTGTAACGCTTCACAAACCAGAGATTTATGAGCAGTAGTGATGTAAGGATATTTGAATGAATTACTGGGTAGGTATCCATAAATGTTACTGTGTTTCTCTGTATTCAGTGAAAGTCAAAACAGCAAATTATCAGTGGAAAGCTCTACACTCTAAAGTAACCAAAAAGCCAAGGGCCTCTCTAAGATGGACTGCCAGAAGCATCCCCTGAGCCACCAGTGTCATATTTAAATTTTCAGTGGAATTAAAAATGAAGAAAAATGGAAGCAACACATAGGTGAAACACGATCTGATATGTTATTACAATTTTTCTTTATCTTACACAATTGTAGCAGTCAAAAGGGTCAGGGTACAAAATGCCAAGATCATCCCCTTGGCTGAATTGTTTATCCTGGGAACAATTAAGAAGGACTGCATGAACAGTCATAAAATTTTAAAGAGCTATAGTAAATCTCTCTGCAAATACTGCCTTCATTTTTACCTTAAAGTAGTTCAGTCAAACAGAAACTGATCACTCATCCCCAGTCATGAACCCATGTAGGCCCTAAGAGTACATCTTATTTTAATCCCTCTCTTCCAAGGCCTTTTGCCTTCAGAGGTATTTCAGAGGTATTTCTGCATACCTCTGAAAACACAGTTGCCTAACAAGCCAGTTCAGAGGTATTTTGCTAAACTCAACTGCAACCTACTCTTCAGCTGACCAAAACTGATACTTATGTGCTAAGCAATAAGTACTAGTTCATACACAGCATGAAACAGGTAAATAAAAACTAGAAGTAATGTCATTATATTCTCCCTGAATTACAACCAACAGAGATCTCACATGCAAACTAACAATTACATTTACAAGAATAGCAGAGGATTGAGTGATGTTTTTCCACTGAAAAAGGTCCTTCTAAGTGTTATAGATGAAATCTGTTAATTTGTGCAAGTATGAAATGTATGTTACAGAAACTAAGATTTAAAGCTGAAACCTCAGTAACAGGCAGGGGTAACAGGCACATCCTGCCTGGCTGCTGAGAAACGAAGACTCATTATCATATGTGTACATGGGCAGGACACCCAGATCTCCACAATGGTACACCAGGCTACACTGATACCACTCCCTGATTAGCATAAGGAGAACCATGGCCAGGAGGGGAGAAAGCCCATTCATGCTACACCTGGGCAGATCCACGCCGGGACCAAGTTCCAGGAAGGAAACCCAATCAAACATTCAATCACTCCCAGGAACAGCTTTGTCCTACAGGACTCAAGGGACAAAGAACCAACAACCAAAGGATGTTGGAGAGTTCATCATTATGCATCTTCCACCTAGGAAACAACATTGTCCACCTCAGAGCAGAGAAAAGACACCACCATGAATAAGATTAATCTGAAAGGAAAGGAAGAATCTCTGCCCTGGGCCAGAAAAAGTGTATAAACACAACTTGGTAAACTCACAGGGACTCGCTGTCAGAGAGAGAGGGATAGTCCTGAGTTCACCCGGTGCCGACATCCTGGGCTCAATGCTGTGATTCTTATCCGGGAAATTGATGACTGTATCTCGGTCATTCAATAAAATTTTATCATTTCAATTATTAAATTCGGTTTAATTGGCTTTTATTTATAACATAAGCATTAACACTTTTTTGGTTAAACTTTCAAGGATAACTATTTGTGAATGAAATTGCACAAAATTGCTGTCAGTTTTTACTCTTTCTTTAGAAATATACAAATGCATAACAAGAATGTTTCTTCTTGGACTTCCATTGAATTCCCAGGTTATATGAGAGTTTCAGTTCCCTCTCCAACATCAGCGATACAGATTTATACAGGTACATGACAAAACTAAGACAAGGTGACTCCCTTTACCTTAGCATTTTTCCAGCAGTCAGAAACAACAGGAACAGATTTTTATACAGAATGTGTAATTCAAATTCAGTCAGCATGGCTGTGCACTGACCTAAGGAGATGACCATTAGATTATGTATCAGGTGTATCAGATTGTGGGCATTGAATGAAAAGGAAAAGCCAAGGCAAAATCGTTCCCCCAGCTAGAACTTAATACTGGAAAGGTCTCTGCCTGACTGATCAAATTCAATTTCCTCACAGCTGCACACCACAGATAACGGTTACCAAGTGGACAACCATCTGAAAATACCTTCTCTGACACCTGCAGTCTACAGACCACATGCTCATTTCTAACTTCCAGCAGAAAGATGATGTTGGCAATTGGCAATGCAAATGTTGTGCTATCTGCCTGAAACAGCAGAGGTCTGAGTAGGCAAAAAAGCTCTCCTGGTGTCACAATGCAGACCGTCCCCTGTGGTGTGGAGAGGGACAAGACAGCCCATCTGACTTCAAGGGACACATGGACAGCAGTGAAAGGAGTGTATGTGAGAAATAGAAAAAAATCGCAACATCATGTCACATGACTGAACATGGAAAATTCAGGAGTATAAATATAACAGAGATGTCAGTTTCACTAATTCCCTCATATATTGAAGAATGTATCTCATGAAGTACACTAAGCAGTGGAAAAACAGAGGGTCAAGAAGTGTCATGAGGTACCAAAGTTGTGTGTGAATCCAACAATTAACTAGAGCGTTTACTCCCGATGACAATGGATAAGGATAAGGAATAAGGAATCTTATGCAGGATAAGGAATCTTATCACTCTGTTCATATGCTGCCTGGAAAACATCAGCTCCATTCTTTGCCTTTGTTCAAGTTCCTATCCAGTTAAAAACAAAAGGAAGTTGTGAGAGGAAACACGTCAGGAAAAGGTCTTTATACCATCTGCAGTGACTTTTTTCTTCTTTGCATAGGGGAGAAAAGACCAGGCCTCCAAAAGTCCAAAGTGTTGCCTAGTTCTAGCAGAGACACATCTTTCTTGTGCTAGAGAAACACAGGGGTGCTCACCAGAGCGATAGGAACTCAAATACAGAAGAAAATTTGTTAAACATTATGGGGGACTTTGTCAAACCCAGTTTTGAATTGTGTCTTCAGGCACAAAGTTTCGAAATGTTCATTTGTCAAGTCATTTGTTCAATTTGCCTCCATTAATGGAAGAATTGTCCCACAGACCTCTGAGATGCTTATTTTATTAAAAAATCCAATGAACAGGAAACATAAAAGAAAGGAGGAAATGAAGAGATTTATGAGTGTTTTTGATTATGGAAAGAGAACACATGAAAAAATATAGTATGGCAATAAAGAATAAGCAAACTCAGCAGTTTTGAGTTATTATGACAAGAAGTTATTTTGTGGATATTTCTGTCATAGCATATGTGGGTGATCCCATGATGAACTAATGGTAAAATGATAAGTTCTCAGTATGTGACAGTTGTCATTTGCTAATATAAGCTCAACAGAACAAATTCACCACAGATGTAAGCAGATATTCTGAGCTATCTGAGCTAATCTGAGATTTCCAGAGCTGTGCTTTACTATATTAGGCTTGATTTGGACACAAACGAGTGATTATAATTCTTGCTGGAATAAATATATAGAGAATTTGCATAAGCTAAACCCGATGTTTTGAAGATTTGTTCTCTTAGTTTCTTACAATACTTGTAGTACAGTAACACTGAGTATTAGTACAATAACACTAGCACTGAGTTAGAGCAAAATAAGTTTTATTTTAATGTATTTGTTTATATCTTCACTATTACAGTCCAATCCTAGCATTATATTTATATAGCATTTGGGAGCTTTCTTTCCCCCTGGAAGGGAAACATCTGGAGACAGCTGGAAAGGAAGCATTTTTCCATAGTTCAAGTCTCTGCATGACACTGCAATATAAATACTTAATAATAAATTAGAAGTTCCAGAGCTCCCATGACAGCTATTACCTATTTCCAGCAGGTAGCATGGGATCTGGAGCTATTAATAGCCTGTGTACCCAGGACACAGTACTGCCTGTGTTTTTATGCAGATTGTTATTCAACTCAACTAAAGCATTGCTGATGAAAGTAATTTGTTCTCCCAATATTAGTCTTCTATCGTACATTAGTTAGCTCATGAATAATTAATATGATCTTAAGCATACAGTTCTAATAGTTTAGGACAATGTTGTAAAACAGCTTGAGTTATTTTAGGATTTTCTAGGTCTGAAATTGTACTTAATTATATTTACTATAAATGTACATACTTATATACAGATTTTAAAGTGCCATTAGTTGTAATATAAACATGGTTTCTATTGGTAGGGACTGAAATTTTAAATAGAGAATGATGGGGTATTAATTTAGGAGACATTATGATATAATAATTACAGACACAGAGGCAATGTTAGTGAATTTTTGATTTAATCTGTGAAAATTAAACCATGAGTGACTTATGCCATGGCCCTCAATAAATCAAATTATCATCATTGCTTTGCTTCATTGTGTGTTTTATTTATCTCAAGTGAAATATTACCTTCTGTGCCATTTTATTTTTTATTAGTTTTTTTTTCCCTAGATCCAGGGGCAACTTAATTTAATAAAGCTATTTGATTATTCTGCCAATTTTAAGTCAGAATTATGGTATTTACTTTTACATTGAGGTAGACCTGCCTAAGTATTGAATTTTGCTTGCATTTCTGAACAGCAAACGCTCAAGGATTTATGAAGATTCATTTTATCAAAGATTTAACATCCCCACAGTGTACATGCAAAAACAATATCCTTCCCCACTAAAGGTTTTTCACTAAAGGTTTTTTCATGGCTGCAAACCAGAACATATTCAATGCCATATTTGGCTATGATCTAGAAATATTTATTACCTGTGTTGTAATTTCCTAGTGCCAGATTTTAAAATCAACCAGTCACTGCCACATAGCAAGTTAAGTCACCTCTTCCCTCAAGCACAAACTGGCAGTAACAAACCACTACTCGAGATGAATCTGCCGACCTAACACCTCCTCACTCACATCATTCCCACAAGCAACAAGTTCTCTTATGAGCTCTGACTAGTGAAAAAATATGTCTGTTAAGTCGAGGTCCTAGGAAAATACAAAATTCTCAAGGGTCATTTTCACATGTATTTAGATCATAAAAAAGCTAAAAACCCCCTTAGGTGCAGCTGCATCTACTGCATGCCAAAAAACATGGTTACTTCAATTTGCTTAAAACAAGAAAGTAATTAGAGATTTCTCAAAGAATCCCAGATTCCACAAGCATATTACATAAAATATGCTTGTGTTGCCTACTTAGTTGACCCAATCCTTAAAATGGAGCCTGTGGGAATAAAGAGAAAACTTCCCCCAAGATAAAATCATATCACTGGGACTGCTCACCTGTTCAAAACAGGGCACTTTATCTGGCACCTACAGAGCCAGACCCCACCCTACACAAGCAGTGAAGTCCAATGGGAAATATTAACTGTCCTTGAGAAGTTAGCCAGGTCCTTGATCATAAAGGCAAATTGTTGGATACTGTTAAAAGACTATCACAGACTAAAAAAAGCCTGTCTGTCAAGACAGCTACTTTCCAGTCTTCTCCCTTTTGATAAGATTGTGGAAAGCTTGAATCCTTATAACATCACCTTAATCATGCAGATTGCCCAGTCATGCTTTTCATCCATGCAGGCAACAAAATAGTCTCAGAACAGTACTAGAAGTTTTTATTTCTGATCCTCATAAATTAAATAAGCCTATTTATCGATACTTTCAGATGTCTCTGCAACCATTATTGTGTGGTATCGGTGGAAAACATATACTTTACCTGGAGAGTATACAAGACAACATACAGAATTGTTGTGGTTTGTTTATGTATTCATGTTCTGTTTCCCCCATGGTTTGTTCCATGTACCCCTATGATCTCCCAGTTGGTCCTTATCTTCTTTTCTCACCCTGTCAGTCTTTGTTAAACCCTGCCCTAAGCTCCTGCCAATCACTCCTAGGGCGCTCCTTGCCTTCTGGAATGTTCCAGGCAGGGCGTCGAGTGATTGGCCGGAGTCCCCAAACCACTCCCTGAGGTTGTCCCTATTGGGCCCTGCCTTGACAGGCAGGGCTCCAACCCCTCCCATGCTCTACCCTCATTGGTTGGTGGCTGGTTGCACCCCTTGTCTCTGCCTCCCCTTATAAGGTGGTGCACACAGGGGTCTGCGGTTCAGTCCTGGGCACCTTCCCTACAATAAACTCCCTTATTCCTGATTCCCGGCTCTGGACTCTCTTTTCTCCGTCTTGGCAGTGTTCTCGATTCCACCAGCAGGGCAACCAGCGGCCCTCGGCCTAGCACTTTCAAGCCAAGGACCCCAGAACCAGCCGCTTTGCCTCGAGCAGCCCATTGGGATCTGAGGCCTGGCCTCCAGGCTGGCCAGTCACCCTCAGGAGCGGTAATACAGAATTAATTAATTGTTAATCTACAGGTTTCAGAAAGTCATTATGGTCACCTTTTCCCTGCAAATATTTTCAGTTCTTGAGTTATTACCATCCTATATTTACATATGATTGACAGTCTCTTCTCAGCTGGGAACACCAGAGAGGCTGTGACTTACAAATTAGTTTTGAGACACAGATCCAGATCTTTTGTCTGCTTCATCAAACTTAACCACACAACCTTAGTATCAAAGAAGCACAAGGCTTGTAAATGAGGCAAAGCATGCGCAAGACAGTGGTAATTCCAATTACATTTATTGTTCTCCAAGGTAAAATGAAGATTCATAAAGAATTTGATAAATCACTGTCATGGTTTAAGCAGCCCAAACTAGCACATTCCTAGACAATTGTTTAAATTTTATTAGCAAAAGCTGAATGACTTGAATTAGCCTTAATATTATTCCTCAAGTATATCTATTATGGATGCTGTAATTTTCTTTCAAATATTAAAACATTTCACATTATCATTGCAGATGTTGAATCATGGTTTAGGATTTGAACAGTTCATCTTAATTATGTTCTTCTTAATTTTAGAGTAACTTCAGAAAAATGTTTCCAAACTTGCAACATTTAAAAATTACATGATATATGATCGATGTTTTAGTTAGTTAGTTAGTTAGTTAGCTAGTTAGTTAATTATGTGCATATTATAGCATTATAAACAAGGGTGTTTGTTCCGTATATATTGCTTCTTGGTAGACTATGAATATGTCATCACTAGAGTCTAACTCATGAGAACAAAACCTCCAATTCATTACTAAGTTAACAAAAGTTATCTTTCAAAATTTATATCTGCTAGTAATAAGAGTGAGAAACAGTCAAGTAATTTATGGTATGTAATGTATATATTGTAGAATGATGTCCTCTTCTGGAAGCTGCAATGTACACTTTTTGGAATAAGTATCATAATACTGGTATTGTAAAAACTGAGATTAATACATAATATGAAGACCTTTTCAAGAAATTGTTTTTCAGATCATCCTCTTTCACACAACATAATGTTTTGGTTTGAATTTCTTTGGCCTGTGTCATGCTGAATACTCACATAAAATGTTAAATCTTCCTCATATGCAAGTCTACAATTTACTAGATGCATATCAAATTAGGACAAAACCTTACCTTGAGTCCTGTGAAAAAAAAATGCTGAATTTTGTTTTAAATTTGTGGTGCTTCAGAGATTTTTCCTCAACACCCTGGTGCTGAGAGATGATAGACTGATTGCCCAGAACAGGCACAAGTTGTACCAGAGATCCATTGCACATTCCATCAACCTGCCCAAACACAGTCTTCCAAGAGCTAACAAAAGGATTTTCACAAACAGTTGATCCAAAATGCCACTTTGAGTTCTAAATGGCAACAGCTTTATATGATAAAAAAAGGTATTTCATTCATTCAGAATCATTAGGTTGGAAGAGATCTCCAGGGTCACTGAGTCCAACCCAACCCCAACGTTAACAAACCATGACACCAAGTGCCACATCTAGTCTATTCTTAAATTCATCCAGAGATGGTGAATCCACCACCCCCCCAGGTAAACTATTCCAGTACTTTATTATCCTTTCTGTAAAAAACCTTTTTCCTAATATCCAACCTATATTTCCCTTGGTGTAGTTTAAAACAGTGTCCCCTAGTTCTGTCAGTTGCTGCCTGGAGAAAGAGACCA